>JASEKS010000042.1:0-117140 GCA_030770415.1 Pleoardoris graminearum | reverse complement strand
AGAGTTAACTAAGACCAGAAATATCTACAGAATAGAATAAGTATAAAATAAATATAATTCTTTATATTATAATATATAATAAGCAATAATATAATCTAATATTAATTAAAGTAAATAAAACTATAAAAATATAATAAAAGAATAGAGTAAATTAATAATATAAAATACTAATAAAAATAAGAATAATAAAAAAAAAAAAAAAAAAAAAAAAAAAAAAAAAAAAAAAAACTAATTAAAAAGCGTAGCGTAATGTTTAAAAAATTATTAATAATATAGAAAAAGCTTTAGCATTATTATAATAAAATAAGAAAAAAATTTTATAAATAAATTATTAATACTATAAATATTAATAATACCTTAAAAAGACTATCTATAATTTTAAATAAATTAATATATTATAGCTGTAACGTTAAGTTTGTAAATAGATTTAAATAGTATAAATTAATTATAGTTATTAATTAACTACTCTACTATAAAATCTTATAATAATATTCTTTATAAGTAGTTTTATAGCGTTAATTTTAATAAAGTATTTATATTATTAAACGTATATTAATATAATCTATATATTATATACACGGATACGTTATATTACTAGTTATAAAAATAATATATAGAGTAAGAAGTCTAATAAAAAAAAGTAGTAATTAATAACTTTATTATAAAATTAGTAGTTTATACTTTTATGTAAAATTCTCTAGAATCTTTAATATAATTACGTGGCTATATACTCTACTAGCTACTATATATTTATACTAAAACTAATTTTTATACTATAACTTAATAAATAGTATATAATAAAATATAAAGTTATATTTTTTTTAAATGTTTTTTATAAATATCTTTTAACGTCCTATAGGCCTAACTACTTTATAAAATTAGTATACTTTTAACTTATAAATCTTTTAGTAAGTGTATTAATTAGTATCTAATTAATAGACTTTTATTAAATTAATATATATTATTTTACTTATTTTTATTTAAGTTAATACTAGTGAATATTAATATAGCGTAATTTTATACATAGCTTATTCTTATTCTTAGTAATAATACTTACTATTTATAAATTATTATAGTAAATAGCTAATATAATCTCTAAATTAAAATTAATATATTATAGGGGGGAGATATTAGGAAAAGATCGATATAATAATTACATTTTTAAAATAATATAACTTTTTAGTTATAAGGCCTAAAAATATAAAAATAATACTATTATAAAAAAAACGATTAATATATTCTATTTACCTTATTAGGGGCTGCTTACTAAGTAGTTTAGGGGTAAAAAAAATTAGTAAATATACTAACTATTTAGAGTCCTACTTTAGAGTATTATAACTTTTTATTTAAGCTATAAAATTTACTTATTTTTATATATAATATATAAGTATATATAATATATAAGTAATATAATATATTTTTTCGACACGTTAAGTATAAAGGTATATATATACTTCTTCTTTTTTAAAATCCCTTTTGGTCGCCCCAAGCTACTACAGCCACACTATTTATTTAATTAATATATAAATATATATATTAATATATTAATTAAATAAATAGTATAGCTGTAGTAGCTTACAATAACTAAAAGAGATTTTTTTTTAAAAAAAAGTATATATATATCTTTATACTTACTGTAATATATTAAAAAAGTTAGGAAAGGCTAAATTAAAAAAGGTATAGCGCTACGCTAAACCGCGCTAGTATACTACTACGTTTAGTACTTAGCGTACCCCCTAAAAAAAATATTATATTTAAAAGTTTAATATAAAAAGTCTAGGATAAATAATATATATATTTATAAAAAAAAATATATAAAGTATAGTAGCTATTACTATATATATATCTTTTCTCTATTTTATAGTTTATAATAGTATAGTTAACCGTTTATTAAATAAATAAATATATACTTACTAAAATATTATTTTTTAAAAGTTCTTCTATTTTTATTTTTATTTTAGTAGATACTATACTTATTTATATTAATTTTAATACGCCTACTACACTAAAAGTTATCTTTATTATATTTTACTTATAGAATAATAAAGATTACTAAAAAAAATTATTTTTAATACTACTAAGTATAGTATTATATATAATATAATTACTAAGTTTTTTTAAATCTATTATTTATTTACACTAGAAAATTTTAAATAATAAGACGTATAGTACCAAAATAAATAAAAATAAAATAAATAAAATTATAATACTATTAATAGTAGAGATAATAAAATTTAAAACCCTAAAACTAGTAGTAATAGTTTTATAAAGATAGTAGTAATAATAAAATTAGTAAATATAATACTATATTATCTATAATAAATAAAATAAAAATAGCGCGTTAATATAGTATTTATAATAAAAATATATAATTTAAAGATTATAATATAGCTATAGAGGGTAGTACTATAAGTACTAGTAGTAAAAATAAAAACGTATTAGGCGTAAAGCCTCTATAAATATACTAAAAGTAATTAATATTTAAAAGTTTTAGGGGGGGCCTATATATATAAATAATAGGTATTTTCCTTACTATATTTACAGAAACTATATAGGCGTATTGGGTGTACTTAGTGTAATAGTTATCTTTATAAATAAAAATATTAATTATTATTAAATACTATACTACATGTAAATATATAGGTAGAGTAAAAAGTAATAAAAATAAATATAAGTACTATTTTATATAAAAATAAAACTAAAAAAGTAATTAATAGGTTATAATAGTAGCTATTAGTTATATAAGTATATAAAATATATTTATATATTTATATCTTAATTATATAATTATATATACCAATTGCTTTTTTAAATTTATAATAATAAACTAGTAATAATAAATTACTAGTATTTAGTATAGTAGTCTTTAGCTTTTATAACTAACTTTTAACTATTAAAAAGATATAAAATATAGTTATTAATAACTTTTTATAGTATATTATTTTACTTTTCTATAATAGCTTAGTTAAAAGACTATATACTTTATAAACTTAATCCTACACCTAAATTAGTCTTTTTATTTTTATTTAGTCTAGATTTTAAATAACTCTATATATTTTCTATAAGGGCTAAATTAGGGCTATAGGCTAGATACGAAAAGAGTATAATTTTATTATTTTTATACTAGATTAATAGGTCTGTTATTTTATAAATAGGGGCGTTATTCTATTAAAATTTCTAACATAAATTAATATTAATATTAAGATTATAATTATAATATAATAATATAATATATATATATATATATATATTATTATTATTATATAAATAAAATACAGGGATAAACAAACTTATATAACTTATCCCTTTTTATCTTTAGTTTAACTTTAGATATAAGTACTTTATTTATATAATTATTACTTATAAAAAATGTAAAATTATTAAATATTTTAATGAATACTAAATTACTTTTATATTTTATTTAAACTATACCCTAAACTTTTAGGGTAAGATCTTCTCCTATAAAATAATTAATATAATTAATATTAAAAAACTAAAACTATACCCTTAAAATATATATAAGATTATATATTTTAATATTTTAAAAAATTAAACTAACTTAGTATATAATTAAGTAATAGCTAGTTTCTTTTTAACTTTATTATTATCTATTTTTTTATAATAATATTTATTCTTTAATCCTCTTTCTATTAATAATAAATTAGAATTTTTTTTTTAATTTATATTTTTAATATTTTCCTTAATATATTTTAATTTTTTTTTTACGTTTTTTATTTATTATTAGAATTTCTTTACCTATATTAATTATATAAGTTTTCTCTTTTAGAACTCTTTTTAATTATCTAAATATAATATTTATATTAATTTTTAATAGGATTCTTTTATTTTCTTTTTTAAAACTTAGAGTTAAGTTTTTATTTATAACTTATTTATTACTATTAGTTTACTTTTTTATACTCTCTATATAAGCTTTTTTTGTATTATAATTATTTTCTTTAATATTTTTAAATTCTTTTTATAACGTTATTAATACTTTACTAAGGCTTTATTAAAGTAGTGATAATTAAATAATAAAAATTATTTACTTTTTAAAGTAAATTAATATTATATTTACGGTTTAAATAATTTTGCACTAATTTATTAAAATAAATATTTAAGTTTATTAAAGTTAAAAGACATTATAATATACTATAATCTTAATAATATATTACGTAATTAGTATTTATATAAGTAAAAACTTAGTTTTTACTAAAATATACGTTTTTAATTATATAATAAATTATTATTAAAAATTCGGTTACGTAATCTGCACCAGTTATATAATAGTATAATTAAAATTTTATTTAAATATATTAACTAACTAAAAAGTTATATAAGCCTAAATAAGAGACTAATAAATTTTTTATATTTAGGTATTTTTAATTTATTAGGTATATTTACTAAGTAGTAGCTAAGATCGTTATTTAAATTTTATAACCTCCTTTTTTTAATAGTATAAGTCGTGTATTTTTAAGTTTAGTAATTAATTTTATATTAATTTTTAAAAATATTAACTTTTTAGATTATTTTTTTTCTAATATCGCCCCCCTGTAAATTAGATAATTTAATACTTAAAATATATTAGTAATTATTAATATAACTAGAGGCTCTATTTTTATAATAAATTTTATAATTAAGCGCTATATTATTACTTTTTAATTAATAAACATTCTATATAGTATAAAAAAATTTATAAACTATATTAAGTCTTTAAATTATTTATAAAATCTATATTTAATTATATAAAGAGAGGTAAAGTGTACTACTAAGACACTAGTCTAAAAAAAGTATAAACTAAAAAAAGTTATTCTTTTACATATAGTTAAAAAAAATAGTTGTATATAAAAACTATAAAAAATATTTTTATTTAGATTAGTACAGTATTTAAACTTATAGTTTTAGTATATAGTTTAATATATAACTTAATATATAACTTAGCGTATAGCTTAGTATATTACAGTTTAGTATATTAGTATAAATTTATTATTACCTTTATTTTTTTTTTAGGCTAGACTACTGTAGTACTATTATATTATAATATATTTACTTTACTATATTAATATTATTATTAAAATTAAAATAAAAGTTATTGAATATAATTTAGTATATTAATATAAATACTAGTATAGTATTTAATTTTAGTAGCGTAGCTTATAGAGTTTAGTTTAGTAATATTTATAAGTATACTAATAATAATTTTACGTATTATAATTACTTTTAAAAGTAAAAATATAATAACTAAGTCTTATATATACGTTTATAAAAGTATATTTAATAATAACTATTAGGTATAAGTAGTAGAGATAGCTATAAAATATTTATTATTAAATATATAGGCGTACGCCGATAAAATTAATATTAATAAAATTAATACTAATATTAATAATAAAGTTAATACTATAGAAATTTTTAATATAGTAAAAAAAAAAAGACTATAATACTACCTACCGCCTACTCGCTAATAAAAAAGATAAGTATAATATAATAATTATAATAGGGGAAAGTATTAAACTGTATTTACTCGTATAGTATATCTAAATATTATATAATATAAATAAAAATATTAGTTTATTATAGTATAAAATAATAAGCTGCGATAGCTTATAATAAAATAATATAAAAGAAAAATAGTAAAAGAATAAAAAATAAGCTTTATTTTAAAAATAATAGATATAGTATAGTTATAAAAAATAATTAATATAGTAGTAACTATTAAATTATATTTAGTAATTTACTACTAGGAATAGTAGGTAAAGTATAAAATAGATATAATAGCTACTACGTATTAACTAAAAAATTAAAATAATATAGATTTATATTATATAACTGCCTAAGTATTAGTAGGTATTTATAAATTAATAAATTAAATAGAGGATTTAAAGGACTATACTATATATATATATATAGTAGCTTTTTAAAACTATGTATACTTAGTAAAAAATTAACTTAATAGTTAAATATAAAGTAGTAACTATTATTTATAGTAGATAAAACCGTAAAGACGCTACTAATATATCTAATACTTTATAAAATAATACTTTTTTTATTAACTAGCTCTATACTTCCTAAACTTAAACTTAAATAAATAAATTAACTATTAGTATTTTTTAAACTTTTATAACTAACTTTTTTAGTCGTTACCGTCGCGGTCTAATAAGTTTATTAGTTTAAGTTATTACTCTACTAGCTATAATATTTAAAAAAATTTTATATATAATAGGTTCTTTTTATAGTGCTTTTAATTTTTTTTTATTTTTATATTAAGTAAGGACGTAGTGTATACTAAGTTAATACAGCTTATATAGATAAATATAAAAAAATAACTAACTTTTTTATTCTAATAATATACTTTTATATATAAGATATAATACTAATATACTTTTAGTTTAAATTCTTAATTAACGTATATCGTAAGCTTTATAAAGCCTCGGCACAACGTAATAATAAAAACGTAATACTAGTTTAAATTTTAATAGTAATATAATAGTTTTTAGTAATTAAATATAATATTTAGCGGTATATAGATTACTATATAGACTAGTAATTTAATAAGCGTTTTTAACTTCTTTAACTATTTTAGTTTTATTACTTTTTCTCTTTAAATAATAAATTTTATTTTAAAGTCTCTAAATAGTATTTTTATCTATATTATATTTACTATTTAAATTATTTAATAAATTATCTACCTCTCCTAAATAATTTATAATATAGTAATTATATTTTTTAATAACATTAACTTTATAGATAAAATAAATAATAAAAATAATAATTTTTTTATTTAACCTAAACTGCGTAAGCTAAGTTTTAAAATAATTTTAAAATAATTTACTAAAAGTGCTATATAGAGAAAACCTATTTTTTATATTTAAATATTTTATACCTTTTATATTTATATTTATTTAATTATAGCTTTTATTATTTTTACTTTTTAGTATTAATTAAATATTATACCTATATTAGGAACGGACTAAATAGTATATAAGATATTATATACTTATATAATTATATAAGCCGCTTTAAAAAAGGCTTTAGATTTAGTTTTATATAGTATATTCTAAACGTAATTACTAATTTTTAAAAAATAATAATACTTATACATATTATATTTAAATATAAAATAAAAAAATTTTTAATAGTAGTACTGGAGCTATTTATAATAATAAAAAAATACTAATAGAGACAAGTACATCTAGAAAAAATATATTATTTAAAAAATATATAATTATTTTATATTCTACTCTTAATATTAATTATTAAAAAAACTTTAAAAAGACTTTTGCGCCGTTAATAGAATATATATTTATAATTAAAAAAATATATTTATACTTTAAAAAATACCTTAATATCTTGTACTAGCTAAATAGGACTTAAAGTTTATATAACCAATATTATATTTTTATATTATAGACATTATACCTATTAAAATAAGTATAAAATTATATAGGAATCTTAATAGTTATTAAAAGTAAGTTAAAAAAAATATAGGCTAGCCTAAAAGTAAAGTAGTATAGTATAAGAATATATATACTTTTACTATATACACGAGTAGGAGAAAATATATAAAAAAAAGATAATAAAGGCACTATACTATAACTAACACGCTACTAATTATATTATAGCTAGTAGTAGTATATATACTTCTACTAAAAAAGTTCTATTAAAAGAGATATTAAAATTTAGTAAAAATACGATATTAGGAATATACTATAAAATAGGTTATAGCTACCTTATATAATATTTTGTTTATAATAGTCTTTACTATTATAAGTTACTTTATTATTATAATACTAAAAAATTAGTAGCTAATATATACTATAGTATATTATATATAGTAGGCTAGATATAAAATTATTAAAATTTATATAGTTTTAAATATACTATATAAAAATTTACTTTATATATAAATTAATATTACGATTATTATAAAAACCCTAATTAATATTTAATAGAAAATTACTTAGTAGTTAAATATCTAGTAACTAAAAAGTAATTAAGTTATTTATAGGGCTATTATTACTGTTAAAATATACTATATTATGGATATTATCTATATAGAAGTCCTAAAAGTATTTAATTTACTAGTATATTAATAAATAGTAGAACTAAACTTAAAGACTAAATAAAATAGATATATTAAAATATAAAATTTAATTAAATAAGACCTCTATAATACTACTAATTAATACTAAAATAATAAGTAAATAAAGTATCATAAAAACTAAATACTATATATAATAACTAATAAAAAAGGTATTACTAAAATATAGAAAGTTATAAAGGTTATTATATAAGTAGAAATAATAAAATTATTTTTAGTAATTTATTTTAAGTGCTAAGTGCTAAGCGCTAAGCGTAAAGTATAAAAAAAAAATAATAAAGAGAGTAGCTGTATAAAATTAATATATTTAAAAAAATAGGAGCTTATAAAAAATAGATAGTAATAAGGAATAAGTAATAATATTTAAGGTAATACGAGTTAGTAGGTAATATAGTTAATTATATTTTTATAACTTTAAAAGTAACTTTTAAATAGTTACTAAAGCTAAGCTTTTAATAGTTATATAACTAACTTACTAATAATAAAGAAACAGTTTTAATAAAAAGGATAATAATAACTAAATAAATATATACCGATCTAGGAATTTTAATAAGGGCCTTTAAATAAGTTTATACTTTAAAAACACTATTTTATATAATTCTTAAAACTAATTCTAGCAGTTTATAAATATTTATTTAATATAATTACTAGTCTGAAACTGCTCTAGTAATAATTACTATTAGGTATACTTTAATATTTTATATTAAAATATATTAATATAAATACTGTAACAGCAAAGTTACTAAGTATTTAAAATTATAAATTAAAAGAGGTAGTTAAATTAATTTATAACCTTAATCTATTTTTAATATTAGTAATACCGTATTATAAGTAATATAAAAATAAATAAATTTTTATAGATACTAAGCTATAAACTTTTAACTATTTATAGTATGTATTAACGCTCTCTAGCTAGTAAAAATTAAAGCCTTAAAGCGTAGAATTTTTTTTATATAATAATAACGGTTCTACTATTATCCACTTATAGTTTATATATAAAATAATAAATCCTTTTACCCTTTAGTATAATATATAGCCGTAGTTTAATATAGTTATTTAGCTATTTTTATTTACTATATTTATTTTTAGCTATACTAGAGAGTTAATATTAATTTTAAAAATTACTACGTTAGGTGTACTAGTCTAGCTTTATTTATATATTACTTTTATTATAGCTAGACCTTAATATAAATTAAACAATAAGATAGATACATAACTAAAATATCTAGTATATAAATAAGATTCTATTTATATTACTGCTAGTTAAACTTTATATAGCTTATTACCTATTTTATATTAAATAGTCTATTCTTACTACTTTTATTATTTACTTTTTAATTAAACTAATTTTATACGCTTTACTTATATACCGAAATACTAAGTTATATAAAATAAAGATATAAAATAAAATTTTTAAAGTAAAAAAAAAAAAAAAAATTTAGTAATTATATTTAATCTCGTTTAAGTGACCTTATTTATAAATAATATAATAGTCGTTTTAATATTAATTAACTCTACTACCTAATTTATTTAAATAAATTTAGTTATTTTTTATACCCTCTAGTTAATTATTACTATAAATATTATAATTCTTATTAAAATCTATTAACTGGCTAATATAAAGTAAAAATAATTTATTTAATATTTTTATATTTTATTTATATTCTTTTTTATTATTAATCTATTATACTTACCGATTATTCTTTTTATTATATATAATATTATTTTCTATTTTAAACACTCCTTAATATAAGATTCGTCTATCGTTTTTATTTAAAATAAAAAATAAAAATATATTTTATATATAAGTTATTAGTTTTTTATTTATTATTATAAAATAATTTCTGTTTATAATATTTTTATATTAGTTACTTCTTTAATCTAAAAACTTATCGTAAAATAATTAAAAATATAAAAGTATACTAATTTTTTTATTAATTATAAATATAATAATAGCGTTATATAAGCTGTTTAAAATAATTATAATAGTATACTTTTTTTATTTACTAGTCTTAAAACCGATATCTACTAAAAGAATTTCCTAGTACATATTTAACTGCTTTTATAATATAAGCTAACCTAAATTAAATATATATAGTTATATAATTACTATATATTTCTTACTTTTTCTTTTTTAGTATTACGCGCTAGACTATTAAAAATTTTAAAAAAATATTACGTCTAATATAAAAAGACGGTAATAATTTATTATAAATAGTTACATTAAATTGTTAAATAATCTTAGAGATTAGTCTTACTTAAGAAATTTATACTATTATAAATAGTAAATACTAATAAATATATAACTAGTCTTATATAAGTCTATTACTTCTCTTTATATTTATAGTTATTTAGGACCCCTTACTATAAAATATAATTTATAAAAAAAATTATACTAGTATAAAATTAATTACTAGCGATATAGCAGTAGTATTATTTAAAAATTTAAAATTATATAAATTATTTAGAGGAACTAAGATAAAAATTACTATTAATATTTACTAACACGTTTAGGATATATATATAATTATAATAATTAGAACTAAATATAAAAAAACTAATAATTTATTATAATAAATATAAAATATAATTACTTTAAAAAGACTCTTTTATTCTATACTATAGCCTAAATTAGCCCCTATAATTAAAATTCTTCTTTTAGTCCTATTTAGTATTATATATAAATAACTATTACCTCTATAAATAAGACTAAACAATTAGTATTATTAATATATCCCCTTCTACTTAACCCCGTAAAGCTATATATTAATAAAAAATATTTAACTACTATTAGTATAAAGTTAAAGTTAAGAATTTATAAACTAATAATATTATATCGCTTCTTAAGTTTTTTAAAGATTATTTATAATATATTAAATACTAAAAAAGTATTATTTATAAGTATATTAATAGCTTATAAGAGTTTAAAGTTTTTATAAATACTTTTAAAAAAGAAGTTAGCATATTTATAAAAAAGAGGAAAGCTAGTAGTATAACTAAGAGTAGAGAAGTTATATTAAAATAAATAAAAAATAAATTTAATTATAATAGTAGCCTATAAAAGATATTATAAAAGAAAAATTTTAAAAAGAAAAATAATAGTTTAAAGTAAGTAAAAAAGAAATTTAACACTAATAGAGGCTCTTAGAAGAGACTATATATAAATAATTTTAAAACTAAAACTAAAAAGTTTAAAAAATAAAAATAATATAGTTTTAAAAATAACGTTATATAACTAAAGAGGTAATATAAAAAACAGACTAAATAAAATAATAAATTAAAATAGTAGAGAAACGGATAAAAAATAATAAAGCCTCCTTAATTAGTTTTAGTTTATATAAATAGTTTATATAAATATTTTTATAATTTATAATTTATTATAGTTATACGTTATTAATTCTTATAAAATAAATTTTTATTTTTTAACTTTAAGTTCTAAATTTACTTAATATTTACTAAATATTATATAATTATTAATATTAAACGTTTATAGTAATATTAGTAATTACTTTTTTATACTACTATAAATTTAATTTATAGGGTATAAGTTTTAAGTAAGAATAGCTCGGGCTATAGATATAACTAATTTATTTATTAATAAAAGGATATAGTTTAAAAACTTTCTAAAAGAGTTATTTTTATACTAATTTTATATATAATATAGGTTATATAATAATAAATATTTTAAAAAGGCTTTTTATAATATTTCTTATATAGTAGTTTAAATATATATAAACTAAAAAAAATACTATAAGATTTACACTTAAGCAGTAAATTAGCTAGTATATATTTATTAAAAATATAATTCTATAACTATATTACAGGGGGGTGACAAAAAAAAAGTTTAATTAAAAAAGATACCTTTTTTAAATTAATATAACTTTTTAGTTATAAGGCCTAAAAATACCAAAAAAATGCTATTATAAAGAAATAGACTAGTAGATTCTAATTACTCTAGTAGCGGCTGCTTACCAATAGGTTTCGGGGTTAAAAAAAATTAGTAAATATAAAAAATTTTTAGGACCCTACTTTAAGTTAGTATAACTTTTTATTTAAGTTGTAAAATTAGCTTATTATTATATATATAATAATAGATACTACATTATAATAGTGTATTAAATATTTTTATATATTTATATATTAATTATATAATTATATATAAAAGTTACTTTTTCACATTTTTAATAATAAACTAGTAAATAATAAATTACTAATATTTAGTATAGTAGCCCTTAGCTTTCATAACCGCCTTATAATAGTTAGGTAGAGATAAAATACAGTTATTAATAACTTTTTATAGTATATTTTACTACTATTTATTAATAAATCTTTTAAAGGCCTTTATATTTTATATACTAAATCCTATACCTAAACTAGCCTCTTTATTATTATTTACCCCTTATTTTAAATAACTCTATATATTTTCTATAGGGGCTAAATTAGGGCTATAGGCTAGGTAAGGAAATAGTTTAATTTTATTATTTTTAAACTAGTTTAAAACGTCCTTTGATTTATAAATAAGGACGTTATCTTATTAAAATTACTAATCTAAATTAATATTAGTATAAAGTTTATAATTATAATATAATATAATAATATATATATATATATATATTATTATATTAAAAAAAGATCTAAAAAAACCTATTAAATTACTTACCCCTTTTTATATAGAGTTTAACCTTAGGTATAAAAATATTATTTATATAGTCCTTACTAGTAAAAGAAGTAAAAGAATTAAGTATTTTAGTAAATACTAAATTACTTTTACCTCCTATCTAAATTGCACCCTAAACTTATAGTTTAAGGTCTTATCCTATAAAATAATTAATATAATTAATATTAAGAAACTAAAACTATAACTTAAAAGTATATAAAAAGTTATATATTTTAATATTTTAAAAAGTTAAAATAACTTACTTTGTTATTAGCTAACAGCCAGTTCTTTTTTAATTTTATTATTACCCCTTTTTCTATAATATTATCTATTTTACTGTCCCCTTTGTATTACTAACTTATTAAAAAATATAATCTTTTTTAAATTTATATTTTTTATATTTTTTATAGTCTCTTTAGTATATTTTAATTTTTTTTTAGCATTTTCTTTATTAATTATTAGTTTTTTTTTTACTTATATTAATACTATAATCCTCCTCTTTTAAAATTCTTTGTAAGGATTTTTTTTTTTTTTTTTTTTTATGTAATAAAGTTACTATTAGTAACTACCTAATTAGGAAAAAAAGTACTATATATATTATATAACCTAACGACCGGCTCTTAAAGATACTATACTAAGCCTAATTAAAAAAAATAGTATTAAGATAGGCACGTAATAACTACTTAATAATACTTAATAGTTTTACAGCTTAATATAATTTATTATTTTATAATAATTTATACTTATATATCTACTATTATAACTAATACTAAGTAGGCATTTGTAAAGAAAGAGAAAGAAAATATTATATTTATAGTACGTAGCGTAACGCGTAAAATATTACTTTACTAACTATAATATAATACTTTTATAATTACGTATTTAAGGGGCGTGCTTCTAACACTATAAAATAGACCTAAAAGTATATATATAGGCCTACGCCGGGCGCTGTAAAGTATAATATAGGCTTATACTAGATACTATAAAAGGTATTATAAAGTATATAATATCTATAAAGTAAACTAATATTATAACTAAACTATTATAATCCGCGCTAGATATAGTAATTACTAATAATGCCTAATATTATATATAATATTACGGTACTATAGGCGTATAATTAATAAATAAAAATAACTGCCGCGTAATAGGTAAAGTTTTTAAAGGCCTAGAGCTATAAATAAGGTAACTATTACGTTATAATCTGCCTATATTATAAAAGGAAGAGCTAATTAGCTTACTACTTATAGATATATACTAGTTACTAAAGGTATATAGTAAATTACTTTATAGGGATAATAGTAATAACTAATAAATATAAATAAGTTAAAAGAGAACTAGTAGTATAATAAGGACGTTATTTTAGGTATATAAGAGCGCTTACTAGATATAAGAATAAATATAGAGAACTATCTAAGCTTTATTAAAAAAATAATAGAGTATACTAGTATAAGTATAAAGTAGGTAGGGGATATAAAAAGCTTTAAGGCCTTTTTAGACTAAATACTTTTAACGCGATAATAATAGCTAATAAATCTAAAATAATAAAAATAAATAGTTTAGTATATAATTAAATAAAATAAAATATTTTATATTAATTATCTTATTATAACTCTAAAATCTCTAGATCTCTATTAAGACTAAGAATTTTTTTAAGATATTTAAACTATTATCTATTAATAGTCTTTTATTTTCTTTTTTTAGGGCTTCTAGTTAAATCTTTATTAATTACTTTTATAGCGTTTTTACGGCTTTATCTATTATAAACAATTGTTATTACCTTATATTTAACTATTAAGTTAATCTTTTTCTAAGTAATATAAATAGTATTAAAGAGCTACTATTTACTTAACTATAGATAGTCCTTTAAATCCTCTACTCTTATTAATATATAAACGTCTACTAATACTTAGGCGTATATATATACGTAACCTAAATATATATCTACCTATTTTTTTTTTTTAACGCGTAGTAGCTGCTATACTTATTTTATACTTTATTACCCGCCGCTACTACTAGCAGTAATAAGTTACTTAATATAATTTAGTAGTTACTACTATATTAAGTACCTTTTATAATTATACCCTATCTATTATTTTTAGTATAAAGGTAATTTTAATACCTTCTCCTACTATTATTATTATATACTTATTTTTCTTATCTCCCTTATCTCCGGCGGTAAGTAGGGGGTATATAGTATTATAGTATTTTCTTTTTAATATATTAAGGCCTCTATACGCTAGTATATATAATAGGCACTTTATAGCTATTTTTACTACTTATACGTAAAGGTTATTATTAGGTATACTTTTATAGATAGGTATATAAGGCTTAGTTATTATAGTTTTATTTTTAAGGTTAATTGTAATACGTAAAGTTACTATTAGTATATCTATAAATATTAGCTAACTCTACTTTATAAGCTACTAAGAATAAATGCTGCGCCGGTATCTATAATATACTAAATTCTATTTTATATAACTTTAATAATAACTTTAATAATAATATAGTAAAGTAGGTATATTATAGTATAGTAGTACTATAGTAGTCTAGCCTAAAAAAAAGAAAGAAGTAGAGGTAATAATAGCCTAATACTATTAGTGTACTAAACTTTTATATACTAAGCCTTACGCTAAGCTATACGCTAAGTCTTATATTAAGCTATATATTAAGACTATAAGTTTAAGTACTATACTAACCTAAAATAAAATATTTTTTAATATTTTTATACACGCTTATTTTTATAACTATATCTAAAAATATAACTTTTTTTAGCCTATACCTTTTTTAGACTAGTGTCTTAACGCTATACTTTACCTCTCTTTATATAATTAATTACTCTTTTTTCTCTGTTAGTTACTTTAGTAACTCTACCTCTTTTAATCTTTTTTATATTATAATTGTCTTTTTTTTTCTTTTTAATTCTATTTATAGCGCTATAAATAGTTTATAGAAACTTTTCTAAAGTAGTAGTAATTAAAAAAGAAAAATTATTTACTTTTAAAAGAAGTTTAATTTTAAATTTAAGTTTTAAAAAATTTGCCGCTATTTTAAGGAAATAAGAGTTTAAGTTTATAAAAGTAAAAAGATATTATAATATACTATAATATTACTAATATATTACGTAATTATTACTTATATAAGACTTAGTACTATTTTTAAAATTAATATAATTTTATTATTAGATTACTAATATACTTTAAAAAAACTAGTCACGTGACCTACCCTAGGCCTAAAATAGTATAGTTAAAATTTTAGTTAAATATATTTACTAACTAAAAAGTTAGAGGAACCTAAAAAAGGGGTTAAAAAAATTACTATGTTTAGGTAATATTAGTTTATTATATATAATATATATTACGTAACTAAAATCCTAGTAATAATCTCTGTAATTTTTTCTTTAGAACGGTATTATTTACGTATTTTTAGGCTTACTAATTAATTTTATATAAATTTTTAAAAAGATATTTTTTTTAATTAAACTTTTTTTTAGTTACCCCCCTGTAAATTACTATATTTTTACTACTATAGCCAGTTCTTTATTTATAGTAATAAAGCTATTATTTTTATTTTTATTATATTAATTTAGGAAAATAGAAAATAGGTTATAATTATAAACTCTATTTATTAATTTTTATATTAAAAACGGGTATAATAGTAATCTATATTTAGTTTAAAAAATTAATAATATATATTTTTAGATTTTTATAAGTTAATATAGTAGTAATATAGATTTAAAAGTAAGTTATATTAATATAATAAAAATAATAATAAATAAAATAAATAAAATATTTGCCGTAAACGGCGTACCTAAATTAATATATAATTATAATTTTTACTCTCTCTATTATATATAGTAATTAAGATATTTTAATATTTTTTTTTCTTTTAATAGGCGTTTTAAAACTTTTTTTAATTTATATATAAGTTTACTATAACTTTTTCTAGTAAACTATCTTATTACCTTTTTTTTATTTATACTCTATTTAAAAATAGGAAAGCCTACAGCTATTATACTTATAGTACTTTTTATTATATATTTAATAGCTTTACGTCTTAAAAATCTTTTTATAAAGTTAATACAACGTTTAGATAAGCTACTAATTAGACTTAGTATAAATTTATATTTATTACTTTTATATATTTTACAATACTGCGGTAAGACTTACTATACTTATTATTTTATACTTTTTAAAAATCTAATTTACTACTTTTAATAATTATTATATTAACCGCTTTTACTATACTTAATATTAGGGACTCTAATAAAAATTATTATTTTTTAAGCTAATTTTATTATTAGAATTATAGATAAAAATAAGTTAACTATTATTATTATTATTATTAATACGTTTAGTAGGTTTCTTAGCTTTATTAATTAAAATATATAGGTCTACTCTATTTATTAGTAGTATTATATTACTAGTAAATAAAAAATAAGTAAACTATTTAACTTTTTTTACGTTATTATTTACCTACTATAACTTACTTTTTAAATCTATAAAAAAGTATATAATATTATTATCTACTACAGCCACACTATTAATTTAATTACTATATAAATATATTATTAAAACCATTCCCGTATTAGTATAATATTTATTTAAATTTATAGAAGTAATACTATTATTAATATTAGCTATTTATTTTATTATTTTAACTAGTAGATTATTAATTCCAAAACTAGTATTAAGTGTTATAGTCAAGATAATAGTTTTTTAAGTATTTTTTTTATTTTTTAGCTCTATCGCGGATATAACTTAGTAAAGAAATTTTAAAAGTTATATAAACTTTTTTATTATTTATTAAATATCCTCTCTTAATTTAGGCTCCTACATAAAGGCTAAAATTATAATAGTATTTACTAGAATTAATTTAAATATCGCAGGTACTATAGTAAAAGTTATAGTTTAATTAGCTTTTATATATCTTACTTTTAGTTTAATTAGCGCTAAGACTAAAACTATAATTTAATTAATATCTTTTTTTATTTATAAAGTAGTAAATAATATAGTATACTTTAAATATAGTTTTATAATTATACTAGTACTATAATTAGCTTATTTAATATTAATAATTTTTAATACGTATAAGATATTTACTATTTATATATCTTTAGTATTATCTTTAGGCAATATTTTTTTAAAGCTTAAATTAACGTCTTCTTTAGTATTAAAAAAAAATTCTAGATTAGTATATTTATAGTCTAAGTATTCCTTTAGTATTAATATAACCTATGTAAATAAATCTTATTATAGGGGGATAATATTAGAAAAAGTATACTATAAAAAGTTACTATTTTTAAAAATTAATATAAAATTAATTACTAAGCCTAAAAATACTCGAATTTTACCGTTTTAAAAACGTAGTTTAAAAGATTTTAATAAAAATATTAGCTACTACTTAACTAATATACGTAATAAATTAAAATTACCTAAACATAATAATTTTTTTAGCCCGATTTTTAGATCCCTATAGCTTTTTAGTTCGTAAATATAGTTAACTAAAATTTAATAATACTATTCTAGGACTAGCGTAGGTTACGTAACCTTATTTTTAATAAGAATTTATTATATAATAATAAATTTATATAATTAGTAAAAATTTTGCTCTTACTTATATAATTAGTAATTACGTAATATATTATTAATATTTTAATATATTATAATATCTTTTAACTTTTATAAACTTAAACCTCTATTTTCTTAAAATGGTGCCAAATCTTTTAAAACTTAAATATAAAATTAATTTACTTTTAATACTAAATACTTTTATTTTAATAATTATTTCTACTTTAAAAGAGCTTAAAAGGACTATTTATAGTGCTATATAACGTATTAAGAATAAAAAAAATAATTATAATATAAAAAAAGTTTATATAGAGGGTATTAAAAAGTTAACTAAGGGAAATAAAAGAATTATTTATAGAGACTTAATTAGAAGTTTTAAAAAAAATAATAAAAGAATACTATAAGAATATAATTTAGAGATTATAATAAGATAATTATAAACAGTATTAAAAGAGGAGGGATATATAATTAATATAAGTAAAGAAACTAATTATAAAGATAGGAAATACTAAAAAAAAAATTAATATACGCTAAAGAAAATATTAAAAATATTAAAAATATAAATTTATAAAAAAATAATATTTTCTAATAAGTTAGTAATATAAAGGGGTTAGACTAGAAAGCGGTATTATAGAAATAAGAGTAATAATATAGTTAAAAAAAAACTGGATATTAATTAATTATAACGTAAGTTATTTTAACTTTTTAAAATATTAAAATATATAATATTTTTTATATTTTTAATATATAGCGTTTGTTTTTTAATATTAATTATAATAATTATTTTATATGTTATAATTTTACTATATAAGCTTAAGGTATAACTTAAATAGGAGGTAGAAGTAATTTAGTACTTATTAAAATACCTAATTTTTTTACTTTTTTTACTAGTAAGGTACTATATTAATTAGGTCATTATATCTAGAGTTAAACTAATTATACAATAGAGTAAGTTTTATAAAAATTTTTACCTATTTTTTATTAATATATTATATATATATATATATATATATATATATATATATTATTATATTATATTATAATTATAATCTTTATATTAATATTAATTTAGGTTAGTAATTTTAATAAGATAACGTCCCTATTTATAAAATTATAAATATTTTAAACTAGTTTAAAAATAATAAAATTATACCTTTTCCTTACCCAGCCTATAGTCCTAATTTAAATCCTATTAAAAATATATAGGATTTATTAACATCTAGACTAATTAAAAGATATAAAGGTAATTTAGGTATAAAATTAAGTTAAAAAAGTATAGAGGCCTTTAAAAAGCTATTATTAATAAGTAAATTAATATATTATAAAAAGTTATTAATACTCCTAAGTAGGAGTATAAAAGGCTTATTTATTCGTTTATATTTTATTTTTATTGCGTTTTATTCTACCTACTAATATTATAAACCAATAACGTTATTATAAACTTATTATATAATTTAAAATAATATTTTTTTATTTAATTCTGCGTAAGCCTTTATATTACCTATTAAACTTTTTACTAAAATAATAATACTATCTAAAGGCCCGCTAGTAAAGTAAACTATACTTACTATTATTAATATCTACGCCGCCTATAGTACCTACCGCTTAGTTAGTAATACCTATTAAATAAAAATAAAAGTATACACTTACCTAACCCGCGCGTCTTAGTAGGCTACTCTAGAGTTTATAATACTTAGTTATTTTTTTTTTATTTTAGATCTTATAAGCGTATTAATAGATTTATTTTATTTTATTAGTTTATTTCTTAGATTGCTTTATAACCCCTAGCTCTATTAATAATACTAGGTCTTTTGGTTTTTTTTTATTAATTACCTGCTTTTATAAAGCTTTTATTTTATTAGCCTAAAATTTATCTATATAGAATAATATACTTAAAAAGACTATTTTTTACTAAAAGTTTATATATACGTAAATTAGCGTAAAACTTATTAATAAGCTATACATAAATAGAAGAATTGCGTTTTAGTTAACCTTAAACTTTATTTTAGCTTAGAGTATTACTACTACTAAAAGTAGTTAGTATAATAGGTAGTAATT
Organism: Pleoardoris graminearum; assembly: GCA_030770415.1. Taxonomy (NCBI): domain Eukaryota; kingdom Fungi; phylum Ascomycota; class Dothideomycetes; order Pleosporales; family Didymosphaeriaceae; genus Pleoardoris; species Pleoardoris graminearum. The sequence continues at coordinate 96,757 of JASEKS010000042.1, read as the reverse complement.
TAGCTAAAATTAATATAGTAATAAGACGTTTTAGAAATAAAAAAGATCTATAGAAATATAATATAGTAAAGTACTTTTATATAAAAGTTAATAATATAGTATAGAGTATAGGACGGATAACTAAACTTACTAATTTAAAAACTAAATATTTAGTTATATAGACTCTAGATAACTACTTAATAACTCTATTAGTTTTAAAGGTTATACGCCTAGTAACCCCTAGATTAACTAACTACCTTATATATTATTATAAGTAGTAATCCCTAATACCCTTAAAAATAATTATAAGTAGTTACTAATTTATAAATATAGATTAGAGTATAAGCGTATTAGTATATTTAGTAAAGTAACTATAGTCCTTACTAAAAGAATTAAGTATAACTTTTAAAAGTTTAAATTTTATACTATTTATATATAGCCTTATTATATATAAGCTATTTAGTATTTATTAAATTCTTATTATTATATTTTATCGCGGCTTTATAAATCTAGTAAAGTAGGTTAATTAAAAAAGTTATTAATAACTATATTATATTACTTTCTAACCGTTATAAGGTAGTTATTAAGACTAAAGACTACTATACTAAGTACTAGTAATTTATTATTACTAGTTTATTATTAAAAATTTAAAATAATAACTTTTATATATAATTATATAAATATTATATAAAAATATAAAAATATTTTATAAATATATATATCCGAAGTACTATAATAATATATATAAAAATAAGCTAACTTTATAGCTTAAATAAAAAGTTATAATAGTTTAAAATAAAACTTTAAAAAAGTTTTAAATATACTAATTTTTAATTACCCCTAAATCCCTTAGTAAGCAATCCCTAAGTAGATAAATAAAATAAACTAGTCTTTTTTTTAAAACTATATTTTTTTACGTATTTTTAGGCTTACTAATTAATAAGTTATATAAATTTAAAAAGGTAACTTTTTAGAGTACACTTTGTGTAATATTACTCCTTTATAATATATTTTATTTATATTAATTATTTATTATCAGTGTAGTGTTATCTAACTTAAAAATATAAACTTTAAAGAAATAGATAAGAGTAGTTTATAAAACTAAAAAAAAGAAGAATATATTATAGTATAAATTTAAATTAAAATAAACGTAGACTAGTTTTATATTTTTTATCTATTATTACTAAAAACTTAAGTCTAAGCTATTATGATAAAATACTAATACTATTCTAATAGTAATTTATATAAGTAGTAGACTATATAACCTAAGTATCTAAAAGGTAATAAGTTTTATTTAGTTAAGTAATAAAAGAAGTTTTATTATATAGTATTACGCTAGTAAATAAGTTAGAGTTAAATTAAAATTAAAATAGCTTATATAAAACCCTAATCTAACTATACCCCTAATATATTTTTTTAATCCTAGTATAGGTTAGAGTTAGGTTAAGATTACATAAAATAAATATTAGAATTAAATAAAAGTTATATAAACTATAAATTAGAATTAGGTTATTAAATTTAGATTAGGATTTTTTAATTAAAGTATATATTATAGTTAGTTATTATAGTGTATTATAGTTTATAAAATAAATAGTTATATATAAGCTATAATATAGTTTTTTTATTATTTACGCTATACTCTATACTAATATATAAAAGTTAAAAACCTAGAATTCTTACTATACTTTACTAAGTACCTAAGCGCTAGATACGAATCCTTAGTCTAAATAATAATTTTTTTAATATAAATATAATTTATATTATAGTCTATAATAGTTAGTATATAGTAAATAATATAATATAGGTTATTATACTTTTAAAATATCTAACTAAAAAGGCTTCAGAGGCGTTTTATATAGTTTATAATATAAAAAATTAAAATTAATAATTTTTATAAAAAAATTCTGTAGTAGTAATTTTATAAACTAGTTAAGTAAAAAATATTGTTTTACTTAAAAAGCTAGTTTTTTACTAATAGTATTAGATTTCGCGAAGGGTAATAGCTATATAATATTAATATTTAACTATAATTAAAAATTGTAATAATTTACTTTTTAGCTTAAATTAGTATTTTTCTTTTAGGCTATTTACTATCTTATTACTAGTAGCTATTTTCTTAAGTTACTTAAGACTTTTAGAAGCTTTCTTAGACTACTTTTTAAAAAAAACTATTTTATAAAAAGCTATTTTATAAATAAGTTTTTTATTATAATTTAGATAGGTGCGTAATATTATAGTAGTAAAATAAGTAATTAAATATATATTAGGCTGTTATAATTATATATAATAATAAAAAAAAGGTTATTAAATGAGTAGTAGAGTAGATAAAAGTAATAATTAAATATTTATATATACTTAGGCTAGTAGTATATAGGCTATTACTAGCGCTATTGCCTAATTACGTATAGGCTACTTTTTATATTAAACTAGTATTTTTTACTTTTATTACTCTATTATATTTTATTTTATACCTAATCGACGTATTATTATATACTTTTATTATATTAGTATACTATATTATAGATTTTATTAAGTAAAAAATTTTTAATTATATAAATAGGCTACTACTACTTTGTAAAATTAAAATTTTACTAGATTTTAAGTATAATATATAGGATAAGCGTACTAAAATAATTAATACAGTTATTTATAATAGTATTTTTTAATTAATATAGGGTTTTACTTATAAAGTAAATAAAATTAATAAAATTTTTAAAATATATAGTATAGGTAGCTTATAAAAAAAGTATTTAATAAATCTATAAGTACTATTTAAGGGCTAGCTAAGCTTAAGTACTTATACTATAGTATAAAGAAATTAATTAAGTATAAAAAATATAAAAGAAAAAACTTTAAAAAAAAATTACTACGGTAGATTATTTAATAAAATTCTAAATTATAAAAAAGCTTAAGATAACTAGATACAATACCTAAAAAGAAGTAGTTATAGTAAAACTTAAAAAGTTTAAAGAAAAGAGGTTTTATAATAAAAAAAGTAGTAAATTATTATAACTATTTATTATAGTCTTATACTAATATAGTATAACTAAGTAGCTATAGAAAAAACTTAAATATATTTTTAATAAATAAAATAATATTATATTAGAAGTTAATAATAGGTAGTATATAAAAGTTTTAAAAAAGCTTTTTTACACTAATATAAGCAGCTTTAATAAAAAAACTAAAAATTATATAGTAACTTATATATATAGAGTAGGTAGTACCCTAGAGAAGATTATACGGAATATATACTTAGAGGGATTAATAAAACTAAAGTTAAATATATTTAAAAGTAAAGAGGCTAAGAATAAGTAGTATACCTTTATAGAAAATATAATATTAAAAGAGCTAGTAATAGTAATTGCCTAAAATTAAAAGTAAGTTTATTATATTATTTTATTATATATATATACTAATTACTATAGGGAGTGTAAGCTAATATCTTTTAAAAAGCTTTTTAGTAATAGTAATATAACTTTTAAAACTAATAAACTATATATTTTATAGAATAAAAGTAATACGTATAAAAAAAAAATTAATAATAATTTAAATATTAATAACTATTATAAGGCGCTTAGTAATAAATATAAGATAAAAAAATAATAGTAAAAGTTATAAATACAGCTATAGGTAAAGAATAAGAAGTTATTTAAAAAAAATAAATAGGATAGCGATTTTAAGATAATATAAAATAGTTTTTTTTAATAATAATATATAAGTAAAAATTATTAAATAGTACTACTGTACTAAAATAGTTAATATATATTTTAATATTAGCCTGCCGCTAATAACCTAGGGCTAGAAAACTTTATCTAAAAGCTTTGTTATATAATTTTTTAAAATTAAATTTTTTTAGAATTATAAATAGTTTATTATATTTATATTATATAATATTTTAGTTATTATTAAACTATATTAATTAGTATATTACTTTTTATTTTTAACACTAAAGTTTTATTAATAATTTTAAAGTTTTATAGATTTATGCCTACTAAATACTTTTTAATTTTTTTTTAAAAAATATTATATGTTAGTATTTTCGAAAAATATTTAAAATAATAAGTATAAAATAATTATATTCTAATATATAGTTATAAGTATTAAAAATAGTATATAATTTTTTTAAAAGTACATAAGAATTAATTATTAGAACTTTTTAATTATTAAATATTATCTAATAATTAACTAATATAAATATATAGTATATTATAAACTAAGTATTTATAATATATAATTAGAATATTATTAATAATTTATTAATTAAATTATTATATTACGTAAATTTATTATTCTAATACTATAAAATATATTAACTATTTTAATATTATCTAAAATTAGTTTAAATATATTATCTAATATATTAATTAATATACACTATTATATATTACGTATAATTATATATTTTTTATTATTTTATTAAATAACTACTATTTTATTAAAAATATAATAATTTTAGATTATATTATATAAATTATTAAATATTTACTAATATATTAGTGAATATTATATATATATTCCTTATATAGAATTAAATTATATTATAATAATTTTAGTTACCTCGAGCTACTATAGCTATACTATTTATTTAATTAGTATATAAAAATATATATATATTATAATATTATATTTAATATTCATTAATTCTAGAAAATTTTAAAATATTAAAACTAACCTTTACTAATATAGTAATCTAATTAATAAATTATTAATAGTATTATAACTATATACTATATATATTTAGTTTATAATATATTTTATATTTAGTTTATAATATACTATATATTTAGTTTATAATATACTCTATATATTGTTTATAATATACTATATATTTATTTTAATTAATTATTAGATAATATTAAATAATTAAAAAATTATAATATACTTAATCCATATTTACTTTCTAAAATAGTATATACTATTTTTAATACTTATTATTGTAAATATTTTAATTTTAATAATAAAAAATATATTAAAATATTTTTAAAATTATTATTAATCTTGTTCTCTTACTTATGATTTTTCTTATTAAAAATTTATAATTTTCTAGTCTTAGAAGTTATATTATTATTATTAATAAGTTCTTTTTTTGGCTTCGGATAGTAATTAGGATATATATATAATAAAATAATAGATTAAACTTATTTTTAAATTTAAGCTGTTACTATTACTAGTTTTTTTTTAATATTATATTCTTTATAAAAATACACTACTTTATTTTAGTTATTTTACTTTTAAATATATTTAATTTTAGTTTTACTAAACGGTTTAATATATATTTTATATAATTTTCTATATAATACTACCTAAACTATATATATAAATTACTATATAATGTTTAGTTTTTTTATTTAAACTATATATATTAACTTAATAAATTCCTTTTAAAGTCTTTATATACTCCCTTTTATTAACTTTTAATATAAAATTTTTTATTTTTCAAGTATACCTATATATTTTATTTATAACTACTTAGTTATACTATATTAAAATAAAACTATAATAAATAGTTATAATTATTTACTACTATTTTTAATATAAAATTACCTTCTCTTAAACTTTTTAAGTTTATATTAATTATTTTTTTAAGGTATTTTATTTAGTCGCTCTAAACTTTATTATAAGTTAAAATATTACCTAATAATCTACTATAGTAGTTATTATTAAAGCATTTATTTCTATATATTTAATATTTAATTAATCTTTTTATACTATAGCGTAATTATTTAAGCTTTCCTAGCTCTTAAATAGTATTTATAAATTTACTAAATATATCTTTTCCAAATTACTTATACGGCGTATATTAAAAATTTTATTAATTTTACCTATTTTATAAGTAAAATCTTATACTAATTAAGAAATATTATTATAAATCATTATATTAATTAATCTAGTATACTTACTTTATTTATTACGTCTAAAATTAAGTAAATTTTAATTTTATTAATTAGTAATAGTCTATTTATATAATGAAACTATTTTTATTTAATAGAATCTATAATATAATATACTTATATAATAAAAATATATAATAATGTATAAGTTAAATATAATAAAAATATATAAAAATTTAAAAGGTAAATATAATATAGAGTATAGTAAAATAGTAGAAGTAAATAATATTAGTTTAATTTAAAAAATAATTTATATATATTTAAGTAATCGTATTATTATATTACTAATTTATATACTATTACTAGCCTAATATTTTAAATTTACTTAATTATTACTCTTATTTATTTTATTACTAACTAACCTACTTTCTATTCTTATATATAATTATAACAGCGTAATATACGTTTAATTATTTATTTTACTTTTATAATATTACGTATCTATTTTAATTATATTTAAATAGTTACTTATAAATAATAATTTATTAAAGTTTTTAAAAGTTCTAAAAAATTTAAAAAAAATAACTACTAGTAAAAAAGGTAAAAAAGGTAAAAGAGGTAAAAAAGATAATAAAAAATTTATAAATATTACTACTATAAATACTATAAAGAAATGTAATTCTAATTTAAATAAAAATAAAAATTTTTATAGCCATTAAAAAAAGTTAAATATTAATATTATATAGTTATTACTTTCTGTATAATTATAGACTTATATATAATAGTTAATAAGTTAAAATTAAATTAAAATTAAGTTAGCTTATATAAAACTCTAATTTAATTATATTCTTAATTTAATTTTTTAATACTAGTATAGGTTAAAATTAAATTAGACTTATATAAACGAGGTATTAGAGTTAAATAAAAATTTTATAAATTATAAATTATAATTATAATATAATATATATATTAGAATTTTTTAATTAGCGTATATATTATAATTAATTATTTTAGGCTATTATAAATTATAATATAAATATTACATATAAATTATAATATAACATATTTATTATTTACGCTATATTATATACTAAATTAAATATTTAAAAAATTTAACTTATATTTTTATAAGTATCTTATTACTAACTTAGTATTTTTAGTTTAAATAATAATATTTTTAGTATAAATATTATTTATATTATAGTTTATAATAATTAATATATAGTAAATAATATAGTATAGGTTAAAGTACTTTTAAAATATTTAACTAAGAAATCTTTTAGAGCTTTTTATATAGTTAATAATTTAAAAAACTAAAATTAAAATAAATTATAAATTAATGTTATATTAGTAAACTTATTTTTTTATTAATAGTATTTAATTTTATAAAAAGTAAATAATGTTTTATTATTATTAAAAGCTATAGAAATTCTTATTTTTATTTAAATTAATATTTGTTTAAAATATTTTTATTAATTATTTTTATAGATTTTTTACTATCTTTTTTATTTTTACTACTAGTAGTTATTTTATTAAGTTACTTATAACTTCTAAAAGCTTTTTTAGACTATTATATATAAAAAATCTTTTTATTTTAATTTAAAGAGATAGTTAATATTATAAAAATAAAATTAGTAATTAAATATATATTAGACTATTATAATTATATAAAATAATAAAGAGTAGTTAGTTAAATTAGTAATAAAGTAAATAAAAGTAATAATTAAGTATTAATAAAAAATTAAATTAATAATAGTATATAGACTACTACTAGTACTATTATTTAATTAAGTATAAACTAATTTTTGTATTAAAACTAGTATTTTTTTTATATTTATTATATTTTATTTTATTTTATATCTAATCTATATATTATTATATATTTTTATTATATTATTTTACTATATTAGTATTTCTATTTAGTAAATAACTTATAATTAAATAAATAGACTACTACCGTCTTATAAAATTAAAATTTTACTAAATTTTAAGTATAAGAAGTAGAATAAGCTTACTAAAGTAATTAATATAATTAATTATAATAGTATTTTCTATTTAGTATAGAATTTTATTTATAAAGTATATTAAATTAATATAATTTAGAGAATACGCAGTGTAAACGGCTAATAAAAAACTTATTTAATATATATATAAGTAGTATATAAGGACTTATTAAGATTTAGCGCTTACGCTACAGTATAAAAATATTAATTAAATATAAAAAATATAAATATATAGTCTTTTAAAAAAGCTACTATAATAAATTATTTAGTAAAATTCTAACTTATAATAAAGCTTAAGGCAACTAAATATAATATTAAAAAAAATAGTAGTAAGAATAGAACTTAAAAAGTTTAATAAAAAATTTTATAATAAAAAAAGTAGTAAGTTATTATAATTATTTACTATAGTTTTATACTAATATAGTATAACTAAGTAGTTATAAATAAAACTTAAATTTATTTTTAAAATATAGAAGTATATTATATTAGAAGTTAATAATAAATAATATATAAAACCTTTAAATATTATTTTTAAGCTAATATAAGTAGTCTTAATAAAAAAAACAAAAAGATATATAATAACTTATATATATCATATAAGTAATACTCTATAAAAGATTATAATTAAATATATTTAAAAGTAAAAACACTAAAAATAAATAGTATACTTTTATAAAAAATATAATATTAAAAAAGCTAGTAATAATAATAGTCTAAAATTAATAGTAAGTTTATTATATTATTTTATTATATATACGTAGTAATTACTATAGAAAGTATAAGTTAATATTTATAAAAGATTTTTTTAGTAATAGTAATATAACTTTTAAAACTAATTAACTATATATTTTAAGTAATAAAAGTAATAAGTATAAAAAAGAAGTAAATAATAATTTAATAATTAATAAGTACTATAAGTAGATTAATAATAAATATAAAATAATAATAATAATAATTAAAGTTATTAGAAAAACTATACACATAGGATTATTTATATTTTAAAGAGAGTAAATAAAATAGCGCTTTTAAAATAATATAAAAGAATTTTATTAAAAATAATATACAAGTAAACATTATTAAATTATACTATTATATATAAATAATTAATATATACTCTAATATTAGCGCGCTACTAATAATATAAAATTATAAAACTATATTTAGACGGTTTATGTTAAGATTTTTAAATATTGCATTTTTTTAAAATTATAAATAGTTTTATATATTTATATTATATAACATTATAGTTATTATTATACTATATTAGTTAAAATATTACTTCCTTTTATTAAAACGAAAGTTTTATTTTTAATATAAAAATTTTATAAGTATATACTTACTACATACTTTTTAATTTTTTATTAAAATTATTATATATTAGTATCTTCTAAAAATATTAATATATAATAAATATAAATTAATTACTATTTAATATATAATAATAGCGTTTATACTACTAGATTACGGTTTAGGCGTACTTTTACTTTTTAAATATATAATAATAAATAGTATAAATAGTATATACTTTATTAAGAAGTATATAAAGATTAAATATATTAGAACTATTAAATTATTTAATATTATTTAACAATTAATATAAATAAATATATAGTGTATTATAAACTATATATTTATAGTATAAAATTAAAATTCTCTTAATAATTTATTAATAAAATTATTATATTACTTAAATTTATTTTTCTATAAAATACTTATATATTATAATTTTATAAGGAAAGTAGAAAGTATTTAGTATATATTAATATATAAAACTTAAAAGTTAAAAAAAACTTTACATTTAGTAATAAAAAGTAATATACTATTTAATATACTATATTTATAACTAAGATATTATATAATATAAATATATAAAAACTATCTATAATTCTAAAAAATATTTAATTCTAAAAAATTTTAATTTAATAAAATCTTATAATAAAATCTTATAATAAAATCGTATAATAAAATCTTATAATAAAATCTTATAATAAAATCTTATAATAAAATTGTATAATAAAATCTTATAATAAAATCTTATAATAAAATTTTATAATAAAAGCTTTTATATAGAGCGCTATAGCCTTAAGTTATTAATAGAGTACTAATATTAAAGCGCGTATTAACTGTCTCTGCGTACTAACTATCTTAGTATAGTATATAGGGTATAGGCTAGTTAATGTTTATTATAGCTAATAATAATAGTTTATAAAGTTACTTAAAATATTACTAATATATAGGCTGCTACTAGTACTTATATTTATATTAATATAATCTAATAAAATATATAGCAGTTATATACTAAAAATAAAGTATTTAACTAAAGTTTTATTTAGTATTTTACTAATCCCTACTATTATAAAAAATTATAATATTAAAAAACTTAAAAGATACTATATTCTATACTTAGTATTAATAACTAGAGCTAAATACTTTTATAAATTACTAAAAATTAAATCTAGCTACTAATTACTAAAAGTATTATATCTATTTAAAATAATCGCCTATAGAGCTGTTAAAGGAGAAAAAAGTAAAATTAATTTAGTTAAATTCCTAGTCGTATATATTAAGTAAAATAAAGAAAAAAAAAGATACTATTACCGTAGAAGAAGTAGTAAAATATAACTAAATAGCCTAAAAACTCTATAAGTATTACTCTAAACTAAAATTCTTATACTTACTTTTATTAGGTATAGGACTAATTTAGAAAAACTATTAACTATATAAATTATTATTTATATATATTCTACTTTAACTGCGGCCTTATTTTTTAATATTTATTAATAAGAGTTACTAGACTTAAGTAAAGTATTAGAACTAAATACTTTATAAACTACCTAAGTACATAGTCTTATAAAAGTATATAAGTTTCTATTTATAAATAATAATTTATACCTTTTACCCTCTCCTTTTAATATTAAAATAAAAATATACTTATAGTAGTTCTATTATATTCTACTATAACTTTTAAAAAGGAGCTTATATAAATTATAGTTAATAATAATTAGTCTTTTTAAATAGTTAAGCAGCTATTATTTTAGCGCTTTATTTAAGTCTTTTAACTAAAAGCTATAATAATTAGCTATTATAAATTTAGGCTAATATTCTAGACTTAGTTTTAATAAGCTAAAGTATTTCTTTATATTTATCTATAGGAGTAGTATTAACTTAGTATATACTACGTTTTTACTTAATATAGGTAGGTAAAATAGAGGCGCTATAACTAGGGCCTATTAAATATAGAATTTTTAGAATTTTGTTATAGTTAGTAGAGTAATAATTTAATAAATAACTTATTAGGCTATAGTAGTAACGACGGCGGGGTAATAATTATAAAATAGTAATAGTTTATTATAAGTAAAACTATAAAAATTATATATAGCGTATTTAATATATAGCGCGTTTAATATATAGCGCGTTTAAAATAGTAAGTATAATAGTTATATTTTCTTTCTATAAATACTATATACTTAAAGTCTAGAAATCTTTCTCGTACTATTATTAAAATTATATCTTTTATTTTTTATTTTATTATATTTATAGTACTAGTTTTATTTTAGTATTTAATAATTAAGCCGAGTAACTTATAGTATATAGTATAGGCTTTTACTAATAGTAATAACTAGTTAGATTATATTAAGAACTACCCTAACTTTTATCTTAACATAGTATAAGAGGCCGGTCTACTTAATAGACTAAATCTTTTAGTTAACGTCTTTAATTTTAATTTAATTTTAACGTGCCTCTTCTTACTTAAGCAGAATACTATTCTTAGTTTTAATAATACCTATAAAGACTATAAAGTTTAATTTTACCTATTTAAAAATATAGTAAAATTTATAAAAAAATAATAAAAAAAGGATTATACTTTTTTATCTAAGGTAAAGAACGGCGGCGGCAGTAGTAGTAGTAATAGTAGTAGTAGTAGTAGTAGTAATAGTAGTAGTAGTAGTAGTAGTAGTAATAGTAGTAGTAGTAGTAGTAGTAATAATAGTAGTAGTAGTAATAGTACTTTAATAATAAAAAAAAAAAACTTTTTTACAGTAGTAAAGAAAGCGAAGTTTTAGTAAAAAAAGTTTATTAAAATAGTTAGAATTATTTAGGCGCAGGGATATATATATATATAAAAATAAAATAAGTAGTAGTAATAAAAAAAGAGTATACTATAACACTGTAAGATAGTTATAAGAGCTTACTATTAGGGAAGTTAGTAATTATTATAAGAGGATTAAGGGATTTTATAGGGAGTAGCTTTAATTACTATTAAAAAGGTTATAGGTTATTAGTATTAGTAGAAAAGTTATTATAGTTACTACGTAAAAAGTTTATTAAGAGTTAGTTAATTACGTAATATAGTAGAAGTTTAAATAATTAGTCTAAGGTTACGTAATATTACGGTAATAACTTTAAAAAAAGAAAATAAGCTAAAGTATATTTTTTTAATAACCTTAACTAAATAACTTAAATTTTAATTATATTAGATATATAGTCTAGGTTTAATTACTTTAGTTTTTTTACTACTAAAATATATTATATTAATCGCAACTAGCAACTTTAAAAAAAATTATTTTATTTTATTCTAATACGTAAAAGGTATACTAGTACTTTTATAATAATAAATATACTATAAATATTATTAAAAATAAATACTAAACTACGGTTCTTAGCTATTATTTATAATAATATTAGTAATAATACTACGCTTACTTACGCTATTTAAAAGAAACTAGTTTTTAAAAATATTTTTTAGCGCTTATAAGAGAATACTATATTATCTTTAGCTTATATTATTAATCTTATTATTTAAAATATTATTAAGTATCTTAAGCTAGCAGTATTATCTATAGTTAAAAATATAAAAATATTATAAAAATAATATATTTAATAGATAGAACCGTAGGCGTTTATTTTATATTTTTTTTATAAAGTATATATACTTTTATTATATATATTTATTATATATTAAATAATTACTAGATTCGGGCTATCTATATTACTATTAATATATTATTATAATATTATAAGTATTTTATTACTATATAATAATACCTACTATTTAAAAAATACCTATCTATTTTCCGTAATATTAAAATATAATAAAATTTAATATTTAATATATATACGCACGCACTTAAAATCTAGAAATATATTAATAAATAGCTAAAATAAGAAATTATATTTAATATAACTATTAGGGCGGCCGACAGTAATATAGCTAAGATAAATTTTTATAACTTTAAGTAACTTAGACTATTCTCTATAAAATAGTACTACTTTAAACTATTTATTAAAATACTAAAATATTTTAAAAATATTATAAGTTTTCTTAGCGAGAACTAGAAACCTTAGATTTAATATATTTAGTTTATAGATAACTATTTTTTTAATTTTTTAGACAAGATAATAGTTAAATTAAATAATAAAAACCTAAAACGTAAAAAAAAATATTAAGTAACTAGAAATAGTATAATCTATAACTAAGAATAGTTATACTACGTTAAGTAAATACTATTTAAAAATAAACATAGAGTAGAGATTTTTATTTAACTATATAACTATTTTTAATTTAATATAAAAGCTTATAGTATATAAAATATAATTAATATAAATATTTATTATAGTAGAACTCTAACTACTAATTTAAAATAATATATAGGAACCCTACTATAAATATACTTATTAAGAATAATTTTTTAATTACTTTAATTACTATAATAATAATAGGCGTATAAGTTATATAATTATATTAAACCCCTTTATATAATAACTGTATAATCGTAAGTAGTTTTAAAAACCTACTACTCTATTAAGTAGTTTTTTAACTCTAAGCTAGGCGTCTTTTATAAAAAAAGATAAAGAGGCTTGTAGTTAAGTATATAAAGAAAAAGAAGTTTACTTAAATACTTTTTATATAAAAATAATTAAGAATTTTAATATACTAAATTAGTAGTAGGCGTATAAAAATATATTTTTTTAATTAGCTTAAATAATAAAAAATATACTTACTATATTAATTATATAAGTTAGTATTAAGCGTATTTTTAATATTATTAAAAATATTATTAGTAATTAGAGGTATTAACTTTTTACTTAAATAGTTTAGTAGATAATAATTTTTACTAATTTAATTTTTTAAAAGATAGAAATGTAAACTAGACTATAAAATATAATAATAAAAATAAAAAATAATAAAACTTTTTATAATAAAATTAATAATTTACTAGACTTTTTAATATCTTAGAAGCTTATTAAAGAGTATATAAAGGATATATATAGTATAAATAAAAATTTAATAAAAAGTACTAAAAACTATAAAAATAAATTTTTTTTTAATAAAACTATTTTTTTATATTTATCTATAGGAGCGGTATCGACTTAGTATATACTATATTTTTACTTAATATAAATAGATAGAATAAAAGCGCTATAACTAGGGCCTATTAAATATAGGATTTTTAGAATTCTATTATAGCTAGTAGAGTAATAACTTAATAAATAATTTATTAAGTAGTAGTAGTAACAATAGCGGGGGAATAATTATAAAATAATAATAAAGTATTTATAGGTTATTATTTTAGGTAGAACTATAGGCTATATATAATATATTTACTATATAGCGCGTTTAAAATAGTAAATATAATAGCTTTTTCTTTTTTTTTTATAAATACTATACACTTAAACTCTAAAAATCTTTTATTATTATTATTATTATATTTATAACATTAGCGTTTTAGTATTTAATAATTAAGCTAAATAACTTATAGTGTATAGTATAAGCTTTTACTAATAGTAATAACTAGCTAGATTATATTAAGAACTACCCTAACTTTTATCTTAATATAGTATAATTAGCTAGCCTACTTAATAAACTAAAAGATTTTTCTAGTTAAAATTATTTTTAATTTTTATTTAATTCTAACGCGCTTCTTCTTACTTAAGTTAAATATAATTTTTAATTTTAATAACACCTATAAAGACTATAAAGTTTAATTTTACCTATATAAAGATATAGTAAAATTTATAAAAAGATAGTAAAAAAAAATTATACTTTCTAATTTAAGGTAGAGAACAGTAGCGGCAGTAATAGTAATAGTAATAGTAGTAATAGTAGTAATAGTAGTAATAATACCTTAATAATAAAAAAGAAAAACTTTTTTAAAGTAGTACAGAAAGTAAAGCTTTAGTAAAAAAAACTTATTAAAGTAATTAAAATTATTTAGGCGCAGAAATATACGTACGTATAAAAATAAAATAAGTAGTAAAAAAAGAATACGCTATAGCACTATAAGGTAGTTATATAAAAGCTTATTATTAAAATGTTAGTAGTTATTATAAGAAGATTAAAAAATTTTATAGAAAGTAGGTTTAATTACCGTCTATCTAAAAAGGTTATAAGTTATTAGCGCTAGTAAAAAAATTATTATAGTTACTATATAAGAAGCTCGTTAAAAGTTAGTTAATTATATAATATAGTAGAAGTTTAAATAACTAGTCTAGAGTCGTGTAATATTATAGTAATAACCCTAAAAAAATAGCTTTATAAGAGTATTAAAAGTCTATACACTATTATAAAAAACTATAATTAATAATTATTATAATTTAATTTCTATAAGTATATAAACTAAACTAGAGTCTTATATTATATTTAATTTAGTAATTTTTAAGGAAAAAACTTTAATAATTTTAATTTAACCCTAACCCCTAGTCTGTATAATTTTAACCTAATTCTAACCCCTAGTCTATATAATTTTAATTTAACTCTAGCTTATAGTCTATATAACTCTAACCTAATCTTAACTATTAGTTTATATAATTTTAATTTAACTTTAACCTATTATTTATATAACTCTAACCTAATTTTAACTTAATACTAAGTAACTCTGACCCATTTACTAGCGTATATAGTATACCTTTAGCTTACTATCCTAACTATAGTAATACCCTATCTAAAAAATATATAAATATTAATAAAAATAATTTAAGATTTTTAATTTATTTTTTTATATTAACTTTACTACTAGCTCCCTCTTTATAATACTAATATTTAATTATATATTTTTTACGCTTATATTACTGCTTAATTTTTACTTTTTTATTAGCATATAATATATAAAAGTAAGTAGTAACTAGTTTTAAATATAAAAGTAATTTTAAAATTTATACTATATTATAACTATTAAGTATATTAAATAAGTTTATAATAACTAGTCTATATTATTATACTATATATAAATATATAATATAAATAACTACTAATAATATTTTACTATATATTTAAGTCTTTAAACCGTTTTATATATAGTAGTAGTATTTATACTATATTAATAATAATTATATTATATTAAAGGGGCTATCCGTTTTAAGTTTTAGGGAACTTAGTTATAAAATAAATAGTTAAAATAAAAAACTAAAAATCTTAATTAAAAACTATACTATTATCTAAAAATAGGATTAGTGAGAAGCTGTAAAATATTTTTAGAGAGAAAGAGTTTTAGTTTATTTATTTTAATAGAAGAAAATACTAAAAGTAAGTTAATATTATTAAGCTACTACTTATATTTAAAGGCTAAGGTTATTAAAAAAATATCCATAAAAACTATTTATAATAGATATAGCTTTTAATTATATATATAATATAATACTAAAGCCCGTAGATATTATATAAATATAAGTTTAAATATAACTCTAAAGTGCCTAATACGGTTTAAATATTAAATAAATAAATAAACTATGCTACTTTTAATAAAATAGCTATTATAAAAAGCTATAAATAACAGTTAAATACTATATATAAAACTTAAACTAGAAAATAAATATAAAAAAAAATAATAAATATTAGTTTATTTTATAAAAGACCACGCTATAACTATCTAAAATATTATATAAATAAGTAGTTAATATAGTTGTCTTTATATAGCTTTTTTATATTATAAGCTTACTATAGTTTATAGACTAGTTAGACTAATTAATTATATAACTCTTTTTAAATTATAATTTTAAACATAACCTAAAAGTCTAATTAATTTAATTATTTAATATCTAAGTTTTTTTATCTAAATAGTAAATAATATTACTATTTATATAAGTAAATAAGTTTATTAATATAAAATTATATATTTTTAAAAAATAATAAAGACGTATAAAAATAATACTATAATTAATCTTTTTTTATATATTTATAAGTAATAAACTATACTAAATATATACTTTAAATATTAAATATTACACTACTATTATATTAGTAATAATAAACTATTATAATATATATCTATATTTAGAAATATAGTTTTTTAAGTATAAATATTTTTATAGCGTCTTATTTTAAAGCGTTTATAATTAAACTAATATAATAGTAATATAAAAGAGTAATATATAGTTATAAATATAGTTATCCCTATCTATAATTAAAAAAAATAAAAAAATAAATGTTTTATACTATATATAAAGGGTAATACTAGATACTATTTATATAATATTATTATAAACTACCTATATATTTTAGCTCGAATTTTTAATACTATAAATTATTTAGATAAGTTATATTTAATAAGTTTATAAACTAATTTTTAATAAAAAATATAGTTATATTTACTGTAGTAATTAAGTAAAGAGTATATAAAATACTTATAGTAAGTTAATAGGCCTTAGAATCTATAATAAATATAATTATAATAGCAACTATTTTAGTTACTAATAGGCTAGCTTACTAAATACTAAAGAGAAAATTTATTATTCTTTTCTAGAACTATTTAAGCTACTTTTTTTTTTAGCTAAAAGGTATTATTTAATATTAGTATAACGCCTACTAAAAGTCTACTTATAAAATAAAAAAAGAAACTAATAAAAACACTAAAAAATATAATAGAGAAGTAATATTTATAAAATATATAAAAATATACCTAGTATTTTTATACTATACTTTACCTCTCTTTAGATAATATAAATATAATTTTTAAAATATACTTCTACTTTTTTTATACTATTATATAAAACGTTTTAAATATTTTTAAAGTACTAAATAGACTAGTAGGGCTAGTTACTAGTATACTAGTACTGCTATAAATTAAAAATAATATAAAAATATAATTACGCTTTTACTAATATAACTTTTTATTATTTAAGTTTTAATTTTAATAGTATTAATAAATATATAACTAAAATATATATATTATCTTTACGGCTTTACCTGCTATAAATAATAGTTATTACCTTATATCTAATTATTAAGTTAATCTTTTTTTAGGTAATATAAATAGTATTAAAGAATAACTATTTACTTATATATAATATAGTCCTTGAAATCCTCTACCTATATATTATTAATATATAAATACCTACTAATACTTAGGTATATATATAATATAATATACTTATCTATTTCTTTTTTCTCTTAATACGTAGTAGCTATTATATTTATTAATTTAATAACTACTACTACGTTAAGTACCTCCTATAACTATATTTTATTTATTATTTTTAGTATAAAATTAATCTCTTATTTTTCTTTTCTTATAACTTTTCTTTTATTTAATTTTAATATAAGCTGTTATAGTTTATTGCCTTATAGTATAACTAAACTAGTATTATTTTTATTTATTTTATATAGTATATAGACGTACTATATTAGTAAATATAATTTAATATCTTTGCCTATAGTTATTACTATATATCTATCTCACTTATCTCTTTTAGCTTTAGTAAGTAAATAACGGGTAGTATTATAATATTTTTTTATAGTATATTAAGGTTTTTTACGTCTAGTATATTTTATAAATATTTTATAACTGTCTCTACTACTTTTACGTAAATATTATTATCGGATATATTTTTATAAATAAATATATAAGGCTTAATTATTATAGTTTTATTAAAGGTAATTATAATATAAAAAGTTATTATTAGTATACTTATAAATATTAGCTAACTATACTCTATAAGCTACGCTACTAAAAATAAACGCTATATTAATATATTAAATTCTATTATTTAACTTTAATAATAATAATAATAATATAGTAGAGTAGGTATATTATAATATAATAATACTATAGTAGTCTAGCCTAAAGAAAAAAAAAATAAAAATAATAGTAGCCCTATACTAGTATACTAAACTTTAGTACGCTAAGATATATATTAAACTCCCTAATAAGCTATATACTATAGCTATAAGTTTAAATTTTATACTAACTAAAATAAAAACTTTTTTTATAGTTTTTATATACGCTTATTTTTTTTAACTATATTTAATAAAATATCTTTTTGTAGCCTATACCTTTTTTAAACTAGTATCTTAATATAATATATTACCTTTCTTTATATAATAAACTAAAATATATATATTTTAATTATTAAAGTCTAATATTTATTAAAGTTTAGTATTTAACATAGTTTTAAGTCTAACTAATTACTTTATAATTTAGTATTTTATATAAATTTCTATTACTAGCTAAAAGTATAACTAAGACTAGTAATAGTATAGTAAATAAATATTGGTTTTTAATATTTATATATTATAGTAGTAAAACTAATTATTAATACTTTTATTATATTTAGCACGAGATTACTTTAATAAATATATTAAAAAATATATATAAATAAAAGCCAGAATTAAAGTTTATATATATAAAATATATTATATATATCTTATACTCTTAGCTGCCGTAGTAGAATAAATATAAAAAATATACTTTTTATTTTACTTTATTTACTATTTTTATTTTATTACTAGCTTTAGTGTATCTCTATCTAGTTATATTATAAAATTTAATAAAAATTTTTACTACTATTAAACATAGTATATTTTATAATAAAATATATAAGATAAAAGTATTTAAAAATAAAATATAAAAAATAAATAAAATTAGGTTAATAATACTATATATACTTTTACTAGCTACTTATATATTATTAAAGTAATTAATTATAGCGTTAATAGATTTATATAGTTATATACTATTATAACTAGACTCTATATCTAGTAATAGTAAATATATAGACTATTTTAATAAATAATATATTTATTTTAAAGATTTAAATTTAGACTATAGCCCGTTTAAAATAAAAAAAAATATATTATAGTAAGCCTCTCTATAATACTTAATAAAATAAGTAAGTTTTATATATAAATAAAAATACTTAATTCTAAAAATAGTTATAAAAATATATATATAATCTAAAAGTAAAAGTAAAAATACTAAAAAAAAAAATAAAAAAAATAAAGTTTGTAAAAACCTTTTAAAAGTAAACTATAATATATAAGAAGGCTAATGAAAAAAAAATTTAATAAATTTATTTAAGATTTTATAGCGCTAATAGATAGGTAGTAATAATTAGTAAAAATAATAAAAATTTTTATATATAGTATATAGATAATAGTAAGCCTATAGATTTTACGTAGTATAGTAATATTAAAATATAATTTAGTATATATATACTTTTAGTTATTTTAATAGCCTAATTTAATATAATTTTTCTATTTTATATTTTTTAGGTTACGTTAATTTAGTTAAATAATATAATTTAGTAAATAAATTGTTTTCTAATCTACTAGTAATAGTTTAGTAACTTATTACTAAAAGTAAATATAGTGTTTTCTTATCTAGTATTAGTAAGAGATAAAGGTAAAAAGAGTATAGTTATAAGAGTATTTTTAATCTAGTAGTAATTATAATTAGACTATTATTTCTATAATATAAAACTAATAAATTAGTAATTAAATAAGATAAAAAAATATAAATAGACGTAATACTTTAATTATAACTTTAGAAGTCTTTTATAGAGAATTTTTAATAGTTTTTAGTAATTATTATTTACTACTTACTAAAAATAAACGAAAAATAGTTATAGTTTAAAATTTTTTATATACTTAAAACCTTATATTCGTTTTTTAATTTATTAAAATTTTACTAATAGATATACTCGTTATAGTTATAGCCTTATTTAATTAATTAGTTATAAGCTCTCTATCGTCTATATAGTAAATTTTCTTAAAAGAAAAAAATTATTATATTATATAAGGCGGTATTACATAATACTCTAATATAATTAAAAGGTAATAGTTTAGGTACTAGTAATAAGTCTAAAATTAGTCCTAAAAGCTCTAATTAGAAACTACTAATTTTAGATATAACTTTTTTAAAGTTTAAAAATTTAACTATTATTTAACTAAAAGTAGCTTAAGTAATTATAAAATTAGAGTTATATAAGTTATAAGTATAAAGATATATATATACTCCTCCTTTTTTAAAACCCCTTTTAGTTACTCCTAGCTACTACAGCTATACTATTTATTTAATTAGTATACTAATATATATATAAGTTACTCTAGTATAATAAATTTTAAACTTAATATTAACCCTTCTACAGAACAAATTATATTAAAGTAAAAAATTAAATAATATTATATTAGAATTATAAATATATAAGCCTATATAAAATTTTATAAATTTTACCTTTTTAATAGAAAATAAATTAGAGTCTAAAAAACTATACTATTTTTTTTAAAACAGGGGTATAGCTACCGGCTTAGCTAAAATTCTAAAAATAAACTTATATATATTATTTAATTTCTAAACCGTTACTACTATATAAATAATTTTTTTTATACTCTATAATATACCTATTATTTTTTTCCGTTTACTATTATATTTAGAGGCGTATATACTAGCTTATTAAGCTATTTAATTTATTTAATAAATAATAACTTACTAGCTTTAGTAATGAATAGCGTTTATTTAAAATTATATATATATATTTTTTTTAATTACTACTGTTTATACTATTTGTATACGGCGAACTAGAGAATTAAAAAATAGTTAACTATAAAAGAATTAGTATAAAAATCTTAAGTAAATATAATCTAGACTAAAAAAAGAATAATATAAAATTATATACCTATATATTATTAATACTAGTATTAAGTAACGCTAGAATTAGTACTATACTATAAATATATTTAAAGAATATATTATAGTATAATTTAACTATAAAAATAAATAATATTAAGTTTATAAGTAAAGGATCTGTATTTATAAGACGCTTATTAAGCTTAATATTAGTACTAATCCTAATTAAAGTAATAGTATTAATAAGTTTAAACAATTTTTTAATTTTATTTTCTAAGAATAAGTAGTTATAAAGAGGACTTAATATTATATTATAAAATTAAAAAAGGTTTATAATACTAGAAAGATATATCTAATCTTACTATAAAATTTAGTAAAATAGTAAAATATTTTAAAAAATAAGTATATTATTAGCTATAATTTTTTTAATAACTTTAATAGTATTATTAAAATATCTATTTATATATAATTTTATAAAGTTTTTAATTTAGATTAAAAAAAGAGACGTTTTTATTTTTAAAAAAAAATATACTAGTTAAAGCTCCTTTATACCCGTAGTAAATATTACTTTTAGTATTTTATTATTTAGCGGCTTACCGCTAGCTGTATTAATTACTTTAAAATAAAATAGGTCTTTAGTAGCGACGCCTTTTATAATAAAAATTATTATATAAAAAAGGATACTAATAGTTATTAAGAAGTATATACTTATAATAAGTTATATTATATATATTTTATTTTATAAACATCTATATATATATATATATATAAAATATAAAAAATATACTTATGTATATTATAATCCTTTAGGTAATAGTTTTAAATCTTAATTATTTATAATAAATAGTGCTATATGTGGCCTCTACTACTTTTAAACCTATAGCTATTATAGCTTTTATACCTATAACTATAAATAAATACTTTTAAAAACTAACTAAAGATAAACTATATTTAAAATATATAATAGGTGAAGTTTCTAACTAAAATATATTAAGCGTAAACCTTTCCTACTCTAAAAATAAATAATATATTTCTAATAGTAGAGTATAACTAAATTATTATAATAAGATATTTTATTATATTTTGTAATTAATATATTTACGCCTTTAGGGCTTACTATAGCTTTAGTAAAAACTTAATCTCTCTAATTAATATATTAATTTATATAAATTTTAGTTATAAAAATTTAGTTTTATTTTTTTTTATCTTTTTTATATATACTATATTAGTCTTTAGTTCGAAAATATATATTATTTTATTTACTTTCTTTTATTATTATTCTTATTTAAATAGATATATATTATAATTATAAATAGTTTATTTATATTTGGCGTAATTAATATAATATATATCTACTACTTAAAATAAAAATTCTTCCTACAAAATAGCTTATAATTAATAAAAGTAATAGTAAAATTAATTATAGTTACTAAATTAGTATAATATAAAAAAAGGGGATATATACTTTACTATCTTACGTCTAATTCTTAATTTTAGCTAATATATTAAAAAAGTTATATTTTACTTATAGTAACTCGTAGTTATTATTTTATAAAATAAATATTATAATAATTTTACGTTTAAGCGCTATACTATATATAAATTAATATTTATAACTTTAATGTTAGGTAGTCTACTATTAACTAATATATAATCACTTTAATACCTCCCTAAACTAATAAAGTATTTTACTTAGATATAAATTAGCTTTTTATATTTATAAATATTAATTTTTTTAGATCTTTAATTACAAAAGTTATATAAAAATAAAATAATTTTTTTTATATTAAATAAATAGTTTTTTACTATATTACGTACTTTTTTA
The DNA here is from genome assembly GCA_030770415.1 of Pleoardoris graminearum. Taxonomy (NCBI): domain Eukaryota; kingdom Fungi; phylum Ascomycota; class Dothideomycetes; order Pleosporales; family Didymosphaeriaceae; genus Pleoardoris; species Pleoardoris graminearum. The sequence continues at coordinate 73,278 of JASEKS010000042.1, read as the reverse complement.
TACCTACTAAAACTAAATAGCTTACTTTTAATCCATAGAATAAATGTATTATTTATAAGTTTAACACTACAGCTATCCGTAGTAACAAATAAAATATATTTTTAATAAAAAATAGTTTTAAATTATTATATAATAAACTATAAAAAAATATTAACTATTTATATAATATAGATAATATAAACTATTTTACTATATAGAGTAGGTAAGGGTTTTATATATAATATATATAGAGGCTAAGCGTACGTAAAGATAATAAAAATATAATAGAGTATATATATTATATATAAATTTATAAATAATTATATAATTAGTTTTAAATCTTATAAAAGTGGTAATAAAGAGTCTTTTATTAGCTAGTTAAAATATTATTTTTAAGTCTCTCTTTAATATATATTTAAAACCTCTAAAATTATAAGTATAAATTTCTACTAAATAATAGAATAGTTATTATAATATATAAATAATAGTAATAATAATATACGTGTTTATTATATTTTATATATAATTACGTATATTAATTTATATAACGAGTACTTTTTATAATAATCTTTTAAAGCTTTATATAATTCTCTAGTTATATATAGTAATATAATTATAAAATAAAAAAAAAGGCTATAATATTTATAGTTTAAATAGTTACTTTTAGTATACCGGAGTATTAGTTATAATAGAATAGATTTTATAATAAATTATTTTATAAAATTATAATATATTTATTACACGTGTATATTTTTAAATACTTAAAATTAAATTACCTCTTATTTATTTTACTATATAGGGTTTTTTACTACTTAAAAGAGTATATTACTATATTAATTCTTTTATTATAGTATCTATCTTACTTTATAGTTTAGTAAGTATATCCCTTTAAAGTCTTTAGCTTTACGGCTTATACGTAAGAGGGTTAGTAAAGTATATAAATATATAAAAATATTTTTACCTAGATTCCTAGGCAGATTTATACTTATTTTAGTAAATATAGGTTTTATTTAATATTTTACTTAGTTTACTACTTAATAAAATAGGTATTATAAAATTTTAATACCTATATAGCTTAAATACTAAAAACTTTAATATAGAAAAGGGCCTTATATTTAATAGTACTTAAATAGTAAAAGCTAATAATAAATTTTTATTTAAGGTTAAAGTAAGTATAAGACGTAGTTAAATATAAAAACTAGTATAATTAAATTTTTAAGTTTTTTTTTTATTTTTCTATAAATTATATTTATAATATAATAGTACTACTTACTTATTTTTTATCTACTATTTATAAAGCCATAACTTATTTATTATAAATATTTATTATTTTATTTATATATTTTATAACAGTTGCTTTATTATTATTTAATATTATTAATAGAATAGCTCTCTTAAAGACTAAAGAATAAATTTTATAAAGTTTTTATACATACTAATTAATATCTAGTACTTTAAAAATAAACTTAAATATAATTATAAAGTGTTTAAATAAAAGATAATTATAACTAAAAAAATAAATTAATAAGCTATATAGATTAGAGAGTAAAATTTATATATAATTTACTAAATATTTTATATTTACGTTAATAAGTAAAATTATAGATAAATTTTATCTTTTTTTATTTAAAGACACTAGTACTATTATATTTAAAATAACTAGCTATACTAAAGCTAAAAAAAGATTTTAATTAAACTTACACTATTCTTTATAAATTATTAGTTATATTATAAATTTATATATAATATTAATCTTAATATATAAATACTAAAAGTCTTTTAATATAAAAAAAAACGTTTAATTATTAGTTTAGAAATATATAAAAGAAAAATAATATAAATTTAATTTTTATATTCTGTTTTATATTTTTCTAACTATAAAGTATAAAAAGTAAATAAAAGTTTTTTAATAAAATAATTAAAAATATAATAAGTATATTAGTATTTATTTAATTAAGTATAATACTAATAAGAGTATTATAAAAGAGAGCTTAAGAGTATTTAAAAAAAATTTAATATTTCTAATATTTTAACTGCTAAATTATAAACTATAAATTTTTTATTAATTAATATAGTATTAAATTTTATTAAATCTTACTTAGGCTTTTATATAAATATTATTAAAGTTTTTTTAAATATATACTAATAAAGTTATTACTTTAGTACTTCCTCCTTAGTAAAAGGTAAAAAACTACTTTACTTAGATTATATAAAGAGAGGTAAAGTATAGCGTTAAAAATACTAGTCTAAAAAAGGTTTAAGTTAAAAAAAGTTATTTTCTCGGATATAGTTAAAAAATAAGTATATATAAAAATTATAAAAAATATTTTTAGTTTAGTTACTATAAAATTTAAACTTATAACTACGGAGTATAGTTTAATATATAACTTAATATATAATTTAGCGTAGTACAGTTTAGTACGCTAGTAGTATTAAACTATTATTATTTTTACTTTTTTTTTTTAGGCTAGACTACTATAATACTATTAGACTATAATATATTTATTTTACTATATTATATCTTTATTAAAATTATTATTAAAGTTATTAAAGTTATTATATAAAGAGAGGTAAAGTGTAGTACTAAGACACTAGTCTAAAAAAGGTATAGACTAAAAAAAGTTATTTTTTTAAATATAGTTATAAAAATAAGCGTATATAAAAATTTTAAAAAATATTTTATTTTAGGTTAGTATAGTACTTAAACTTATAGTCTTAGTATATAGTTTAATATATAACTTAGCCTGTAACTTAGCGTACTTAAATTAAAATTATATAATAAAATCTAGTATATTAACGCAGCGTTTGTTTTTAGTAGTTTATAAAATATAGTTAGCTAATATTTATAAATATATTAATAGTAACTTTACGTATCGCGATTATTTTTAATAATAAAACTATAATAACTAAACCTTAGATACTTATTTATAAGAGTATACCTAATAATAGGCTATATATATAAGTAGTAAAAGAAGCTATAAAGTATCTATTAAATATATAAGCGTACGCTAATAAAGTTAATATTATAAAAACTTTTAATATACTAGAAAAAGAATATTATAATACTATCTACTACCTACTCGCCGGAGATAAGTATAAGGTAGTATTAATAATAAAAAAAGATATTAAGCTATATTTACTAATATAGCACGTCTAGATAAGCGTTATAAATAAACTTAGTAACTTACCTATAATATAAAATAATAAACTATAATAGCTTATATTAAGATTAAATAAAAAAGAAGTAATAGAAAAAGAAAAATAAAAAATTAATTTTATACTAAAAATAATAAATAGGGTATAGTTATAAGAGGTACTTAATACTATAGTAGCTATTAAATTTTACTAAGTAACTTACTACTAATAGTAGTAGGTAAAATATAAAATAAATATAATAGCTACTATCTATTAAAAAAAAAATAGGCAAGTATAGGTTATATATATATCTAAGTATCGGTAAGTATTTATATATTAATAAAATAAGTAGAGGACCTCTTTTAGAGTTATTACCGTAATATTATATAACTTTAAACTAGCTATTTAAACTTCTACTATATTACGTAATTAACTAACTTTTAATAAACTTTTTATATAGTAATTATAATAACTTTTCTACTAGCGCTAATAACCTATAATCTTTTTAGATAGATAGTAATTAAAGCTACTTTTTATAAAATCTTTTAATTCTTTTATAATAACTGCTAACTCTTTAATAGTAAGCTCTTATATAACTACCTTATAGTACTATAGCGTATCTTTTTTTTACTATCTATTCTACTTTTATACGTATATATATCTCTACGCTTAAATAATTTTAATTATTTTAATAAGCTTTTTTTTACTAAAACTTCGCTTTCTTTACTACTTTAAAAAGTTTTTCTTCTTTATTATTAAAGTACTACTACTATTACTACTACTATCGCCGCCGCCGTTCTCTATTTTAAATAAAAAAGTTTTACTTTTTTTATACTATTATACTATAAAGTTTATTATAATACTATATAATTAAAAGTAGACCTTAATATTTTTATAGGTATTATTAAGGCTAAAAATTATATTTATTTTAAATAAGAAAAGGCGCGTTAAAATTAAATCAGAATTAAAAATATTAACTAAAAAATTTAGTTTATTAAGTAAACTAGCCTACTATACTGCGTAGAGATAGAAGTTAAAATAGTCCTTAATATAATTTAGCTAGTTATTACTATTAGTAAAAGCCTATACTATATACTAGAGATTATTTAGTAGACTAATTATTAAATACTAAAATATTAACGTTGTAAATATAATAATAATAAAAATTGTTTAAACTTTATATATAGTATTTATAAAAAAGAGAGGAAGCTATTATACTTATTATTTTAAACGCGCTATATACAGTTTCTATAATTTTATTTATAATAAATTATTACTATTTTATAATTATTACTTTACTATTATTATAACTACTATTTAATAAGTTATTTATTAAGTTATTGCTCTACTAGCTGTAAAATTTAAAATATTTTATATTTTATAGGCCTTAGGTTATAGCACTATTATTTTTACCTATTTTTATATTAAATAAGAACGTAGCGTACTAGTACTAAGTTAATATAGTTTCTACAGATAAACGTAAAAAAAATAAATAGAGGATTTTAAAAACTATATTATATATAAATAAATAGTAGCTCTTTAATACTATTTATATTACTTAAAAAAAAATTAACTTAATAGTTAAATATAAGATAATAACTATTATTTATAGTAGATAAAGCTATAAAGATACTACTCTCTACTTAGATAACTTAAGTATAAAACTATATTATATTTACTAAAATAAATATATAAAATTTACTATTACTTTAATAGTTTTTATTTAATATAGTTTAATTTAATTTTATAATATTATACTATTTAAAGCGCTAAAACCTTTAGTGTAAAATTTTTTTACTATTATTATTAGTTGCTTTCTCTAATACTTAATAATTTAATAATAATAATCTTTTAACTAACTCTCCATTTATAAAAATAATTTTAGTCCCTAGTAAAGTACTAATTAATAGTTCTTTTAAGCGCCTTTACTAGTTATAATTTAAAATATTATATATTTTAAAATACTATTATTACCGCCGCTACCTATTATAAATATTTACGCTTAGTAATTTTTTTATACTTTTATTTTTATTTAGTTACTCCTTCTACGTATATATAAATATATATTTTATATTTATTCTAACTACGGCTTAAAGTTATAAATTCTATTTTTATAATACGCTACTAGCTTTTTTATACTTTTAGTAATAATTACTATATACTTTTAAAATAATCTATTAATAGTATTATATAAAGTAGTAAGAGTATTTACCTATTATATATACTACTACTAGACAGTTAAATTACTATATACTAAAGTAATAATACTAAGCTTAAATATAGTAAAAGCTATTATACTTAGCTAAAAGAAGTATATACGCTATTTAGACTGAATAATATTACTTTTATATAATTTATTAATATCCTTAATTTTTAATTTAGTAATTTATAAAGTATAAAAGTATAAATATTTATTTATAACTCTATAAAAGTTATATAAAGAACTTATTTATATTTTATCTTTTAACGCCTTATTAGTTTTAATAGTAAAACGTAAATACTACTTAAATTTATTAAATATAGTAATTAGATAATTTTAAATATAAAAAGTTTATATAGTAATTATATAAATTTTATAATTTACTATTTATACTATATACGTAGCCCTTAAGGTAACTATAATATATTATACTAAGTACCTTAGTGCCCGCTACTATAAACTACTATTTTAATACTAATTATTAGCCTACTAATATACTTATTATTTTATTAAGTAGCTATTTAAATTAATATTATTTTTAATTAATTTTTATTTTAGCTTTTAATTCTTACGTATATAGTGTAGTATTTAATAAAAATTTTTTACTATATTTATACTTTTAAGTTATTATTTAGGTGTAGTTATTACTTTAGAATTACTTTAGTAGTAATATATTAGTTTTATATTTACTTTTTTATATTTTTATTATAATAAAAAATTAACTTTTTTTTTAAACTATAGTTTTAGTATTTAGAAGTCTTTTTAAAATATTAATTATATAACTAATAACTATTTATTAAAAATTTTTATTTCGTTAAAAAAATAAAAAGTAGATTTAGTATTTTAACTATAAAATTATTATATTCTAAAAATTAATATACTAAATAAAGTATATCTTTATTAAATAGTAATTTTTTTATATTTATAACTATTATTTTAGGAGAGAAGAGAATATTAATAATATTTAAAATAATTTTATTCTTAAACATAATTTTTATAGTACTCTTAATATATATATATAATTTTAAAAAGTTAATAAATTTTATTTTTAAATATACTACGTCTTTAAAGTTTTTACCTAAAAAATAAATTACGTATATAAAATTTATATTAAATCTAGGCCTAATAAAAATAGAATTTAATTTAACTTTACTTTTAATTATTTTAAACAATTTATAAGTTACGAAAATAGTATTTTAAAGTATATTATAATTTTTTTATTTAAATAGAAAAGGTATATTAGAGACGTTTTTATTATTAAATACTATTAAAGAGATAATTTTTAGTATATATAAAATATTTATAAAAGTTATTAGTAATTACTACTAAAGTTAAGTATTTAGTATAAAATATATATATTTTTTTATAAGTTTAATAATAGAAACTATATTATAAGTAGCACTAGTGCTATAATTACTATATAATAATTTTTTTTAAAATAGGTCTTTTAGAAGATTCCTAAATAAAACCTATTTAATAATAATTAGTTTATAAAGGTATACATATACTCCTTTTTTTTTAAAATCTCTTTTAGTTGCCCTAAGCTACTATAGCTATACTATTTATTTAATTAATATATAAATATATAATAATTAGCTTAATAATATTTTTAATAACTTTAAACCCTTTTATATAAATTTATATTCTCTTAATTAGTATAAAAAGTTTTTAGTATTATAATAATTATTTAGTAATAGTATAGTTATAAGTATAAAACTTAGTACTTAAATATAAAAAAAAACTAGTTTATAAATAATTAATAACTTTATAATTAATTATTATTATTTTAATAATTTCTATATAATAAATATACCTAAATAATAAGTTATAACTATAAAAAATAAATATAAAAAAATTTAAAATAAGTAGTATATTTATATACTATCGCTAGGAATAACTAAATAATATTATATATATAAAAAAAATAACTTATTATATATATTACTATATAAATAAATTTTATATTTTTAAATTTTATTTTTATTTTTATAATTACTGTTTTAACAAGTATATTAAAATTATTAAATAATAAAATATTTTCTTTTTTATATAAATACTAAATATTTATATAGTAAAGATAATTATTTTTTAATTAATATACTTTACGAGCTTTATAAAGCCGCGGTATAATATAATAATAAAAATTTAATAAATACTAAATAGCTTATATAATACTAACAAGGCTATATATAAGTAGTATAAATTTTAAACTCTTAAAAGTTATACTCCTTTCTTTTAGTAAGAGTAAAATATTTTACTAAATACAGCAACGCTCTACTTATACTTTAATTATATATTTATAAATTAGTAACTACTTATAATCGTTTTTAAAGTTATTAGTAATTATTACTTATAATTATATATAACGTAGTTAGTCTAAGGGGTTACTAAATATATAAACTTTAGAACCGAAGAAAGTTATTAGACTATTATTTAAAGCCTATATAATTAAATATCTAGCTTTTAAATAAGTTTAGCTATCTATTCTATACTCTATACTATATTATTAACTTCTATTTAAAGATACTTTACTATATTATATTTTTATAAGTCTTTTTTATTTCTAAAACGTCTTATTACTATACTAATCTTAGCTAAATTACTATTTATTATACCGCCTATTATACTAACCGCTTTTAGTAATAGTAATACTTTAAGTAAAAATAAGGTCTAAGATTAACTAAAACGTAATCTTTCTACCTATATATAGCTTATTAATAAGTTTTATACTAATCTATATATACGCGACCTTTTAGTAGAGAATAGCCTTTTTAAGTATATTATCCTTAGCTATTTTAAAGCCCTTTTTAGTACGCTACTATCCCCTATAGTTATATATATAATTATATAAGAATTCTAAACTAATAAAATAAAGACTATATAAAAGTAGGTAGTTAAAGAAGAAAAACTAAAAAACTTAATATTATTAAAAGAGCTAGGGGTAATAAAGCGATTTAAGAAGTAGGCTAATAAAATAAAATAAATTTATTAGTACGCTTACAAGATCTAGAATAAAAAAAAAATATAAATATTATAAACTCTAGAGCAGCCTACTAGAGCGTATAGGTTAAGTAAATACGCGCTCTTATTTTTATTTAGTAAATATTATTAATTAGGTAGTAGGTACTATAGGCGGCGTAGGTACTAATAATAATAGATATAATTTCTTTTATTCTATAAGACTACTAAGTAAGCTAGATATATATAATTTACTTTAACGGGCCTTTATAGTGTTATTATTTTAATAAGAAGTTTAATAGATACTATAAAGGCTTACGTAAAATTAAATAAAAAAATATTACTTTAAATTATATAATAAGTCTATAATAATATTATTAGTTTACGATATTAGTAGGCGGGGTAAAATACAATAAAAATAAAATATAATAAAATAAATAAGTTTTTTATACTTCTGTTTAGGAGTAAAGATATATATTTTAATAATAAATAATAATTTTTTTAGATTAGAAATAACGGCCTAGTTTAATTAGTAAAATAAAACTAATAGTATTAAAATAACAGTAAAAAATAATAAAATTAGTTTTATTAATATTTATTATTTTTAATCTATTTAGTAAAGAAGAGTTTTATATTTAATATTTTACTTTAAACTATTCTTTTAATAGATATAGTAAAAATTAAATATTAAACTACTAAAAAGTAAAAAAAAAAAAAAAATATAAATTAAATAAAATAAAGCTATTTAAAAAAAAAATTTAAAAAATATAGAGTACTAAAGTAAAGAAATATATAAAAGTATAATATAAAATAAAACTTAACTACTAAAAAATATAAGTATTAAATAAAACTTAACTACTAAAAAATATAAGTATTAAATAAAAAAAAATTACTTAAAATAAATTACTTAAATTAATCTATAGAAATTTATAAAACATATAAATAATTATAAATATATTTATACTTTACTATATAATACTAATTCTAGTAAAGGTAAGTAGTAATAAACTTAGCTAGTAATATAAAATAAATTAAAATAAAAAATACTAACTAAAGTAAAACAGAAATAAACTAAAGAGGTAAATAGAATAGAGAAGTAGTAATAAACTAAAGAGGTAAAAAAGTAGTAATAAGCTAAAGAGGTAAAAAGGCAGCAATAAGCTAAAGAGGTAAAAAGATAGTAATAGGCTAAAAAAATAAAAAAATAGTAATAAGCTAAAAAGATAAAAATATAGTAATAAGCTAAAGAGGTAGAGAAATAATAATAACCTAAAAAAAAAAGGGCAAAAAGGCAGTAATAAGTTAAAAATATAAAATATAAAAAAATAGTAATAAATTATATAAAAATAAAAAAAGTTAATTAAAAAATAATTTTAGGTTTATAGAGTAATAATTAAAAAAAAAATATTTAAAACAAAGCCTATAAATAAAAGATAAAAATATTTTATAAAAATATAATTTAAGAAAAAAAAAGATTTATAGCTACCGCCTTATAAGTCGTCTATTAAGTTATTACTCTACTAGCTGTAAAATTTAAAAAATTCTCTATTTAATAGGCCCTAGGTTATAGCGCTATTATTTTTATTTATTTTTATATTAAGTAAAAACGTAGCGTACTAGTACTAAATTAATATAACTCCTACAGATAAACGTAAAAAAATAAAAAAAAAATATATAAAAATAGTTTAAACTTTTAAAAAGTATAAATACTACGTAAAAAAAAAATAAATAAATTACTTAAATTATTTTTAAAAAAGCTATAGAACCTAGAACTAGTAAAGAAATAAATAAAAATTATATAAAATTAAATAACTAAACCTATTCTTTATTAAAAAAAAGCTAATTTTTTAGTAATAAATATAACTAATTCTATTTTATACATAAATACTTAAAAATTTTATATAACTTTTAAAATATATATATATATTTATATATTAATTAAATAAAAAGTATAGCTGTAGTGGCTCGGGGCAACTAAAAGGGGTTTTAAAAAAAGAGGAGTATATATATACCTTTTTACTAAATATAAAATATATATAAAAGAAATTTAATAAATTTAATATTTTATTTTAAATAATTACTGTAATTTAGTAGAGCTAAATAAAATAGAGTAATAAATAATAAAAAATATAAAAATATATAAAAGTATATATATAGATAATATAAATCTATATAAGCTAAATTTTTATATATATTTTAAAAATATTATAGTAAATAGAATAAATATTAAACTGTTAATTTTAAAATTAAAATATAATACTATTATATTTTTAATTAATAATCCGTAGGCTAAATTAGTAAATAACTAATCTAATTTAATATTTAATTTATTTATTAAGCGAAGAGATATATACTAGTTTATAAAAAATTATTTAAACCTTTAAGTAGAATATTTTAATAAGCTAAATAATAAATTATAAAAATTTATTTTATATTTTATTCTTTAATTATAACTATACTTTTTTATAAGCTAAATATCCCTAGTTTTACTATTAAGGCTAGTAATTAATTTACTTTAGTACTCTATAATATTTACGTAAGTTATATTTTAAATTAGTAAATTTTACTAAATATTTTTAATATTCTCTCTAATACGTCTTAATAAGTTAAAGTTAAACTTATACTTTATATACTATAATACCTAACCTACTATAAAGTAAATAAATTTACTATTATAAAAATAAATAAAGTTTAATATTTATTTTTAAATTATATAAAACCTATTATACTGTAAAATATAAGTAGTATTTTAATTTTAGTAAACTTAAAAATTGTATATAAAGTATATATAATTTTAATTTTTAAAAAATAGTAAGCTATAACTAATTATAAATATTTATAATATGCTTATTACTAAAAATTTTATACGCGTTATTATTTTTAAATTTAATTTATATAGTATTATTTTATATACTAATATATACTTTCCTCTCTATAATACTAACGCGAAGACTTTATTATACTAATTTTTATAAAAAAATTTTATATTAAAGTTTAAATATATTTTAACTATTTTAAAATTATTACTAGCTTTCGGCGTACTATTATAGATAAATATATATAAAATTATATAGAATTACTATAGTAATTAGTATTTTTAGTAAAAGTAAAATACTAACTCTACTTAGTATAAAATAATTTTAGCCTACTTTAGTTTATATACTTATAGATATTATAATAAAATATATAGTTATATAAATTATATAAGTACTTATACTCTAACTAAATATAGTTTAATATTAGTAGTAATCCTAAAATTAATTTAACTATAATACTTATTAGGATAGTAAATATTTATACTAGCTTTAATATAGCTATTTTATATACTTAAAAATATAAATAAATATCTAATAATAATTTTTTTATAATAAAATAGTATATTTATACTAGTTTTAGTTTTTAAAAGTTACTAAAATAAATAAATAACTAAATTAAGTCTTTTATAGTTTTACTCCTCTTAAAGCTACTTTTAAGTCTATATTTAAATAAACCAGTAGTTAAATACTAAGTATAGCTTATAAATAAGAAATAAATTAAAAAAATATTATTAGAAAAAAATATAGTAGTTATAAGTATTAAAAGCTTTTATAATATAGATAAATTAAATATTACTAGTAGTATAATAATATTTTACGTAAATATATATATACGTAAAAAAATATAAAATACTTTAGTAATATACTAATATATAATTAAGTTAACTATAACTTTTTATATAAGTATTATAATTACTAAAGTTATAGGGAAGTATATAAGTTAAATATATAAAACTAGTTAAGAAATTAAAATATTTATATTTTTAAAAAATAAAATACTATATAATAGTTAAGATAGTAATTATATTTAATAAAATATTATTATTAAAATAATTTTTTTATTTCTTTATTATACTATCTATTTTAAATAATTATAGTAAAATTAAGTCTAATATATATTAACTATACTAATAAATATTAATAGTAATATACTATTACTATACTAATTCTCTTAAGTAGGAGGCGAAAAGCTGCTCTACTTAAATAACCTAAGTATAAAATTACGTTATATTTACTAAAATTAATATATAGAGTTTACTATTGCTTTAATAGTTTTTATTTAATATAGTTTAATTTAATTTTATAATATTATATCTTTTAGAGCGCTAATACTTTTAGTATAAAAATTTTTTACTACTATTACTAGTAGCTTTTTCTAATACTTAATAACTTAATAATAATAACCTCTCCGCTAACTCTCCCTTTATAAAAATAATTTTATTCTTAATAAAGAATTCCTAGTAAAGTACTAATTAATTTAAGCCTCTTTAGGCGCCTCTACTAGTTATAATCTAAAAAATTATATATTTTAAAATACTATTACTACTGCCGCTACTGCCCGCTATAAGTACCTACGCTTAGTAACTCTTTTATACCTTTATTTTTACCTAGTCCCTCTTTTTATATATATATAAGTATATGCTCTATACTTACTCTAACTATAGTTTAAAATTATAGATTCTATTTTTATAGTACGCTATTAGCTCTTTTATACTTTTAGTAATAATTACTATATACTTTTAAAGTAACCTATTAATAGTATTATATAAGGTAGTAAAAGTATTTACTTAGTATATATACTACTTATAAATAGCTATATTACTATATACTTAGGTAATAATATTAATTTTAAATATAGTAAGGGCTACTATATCTAGTTAAAAAAAGTATACGCGCTACCTAAACTAAATAAAATTATTTTTATATAATTTAATATTTTTAATTTAGTAATCTATAAAGGGTAAAAATATAGGTATTTATTTATAACTATATAGAGGTTATATAGAGGGCTTACTTATATTTTATTCTTTAACGCCTTATTAGTTTTAATAGTAAAGCGTAGATACTATTTAAATTTTTTAGTATTAAATATAGTAATTAGGTAACTTTAATAATAAAAAAGTTACGGGGGTTTCTATATAGTGTTTTTATTATTATATAGTATATATAGGTAATTATATTATATTATCTATTTTTTATAATACCCGCTAAGTATTTACTAATATAAACTACTAGTTTAATACTAACCGCTAGCCTACTAATATATTTATTATTTAATTAAGTAGCTATTTAAATAGGTATTATCTTTTAAAATTAGTTTTTATAAGTTAGCTTTTAATTATTATATATATAGTTTAGTATTTAATAGAGTTCTTTTACTACGTTTATACTCTTAGATTAAAGTCTAAATATACTTTTACTTTTTAATTACTATACTAATAGATTAAAATAAACTACTTTTATATTAAGTATTCTTTATATACTTTTTTTTACTTAATTTTTTAAATTAATATTTTTTTATATTTATCTATAAGAGCTATATAAACTTTATATACGCTACGTTCTTACTTAATATAAATAAGTAAAAATAGAAACTCTTTAACTAAAGTCTATTAAATATTAAATTTTTTAAATTTTATAGCTAGTAGAGTAATAATTTAATAAATAACTTATTAGGTAATTACTATAATAATAGCGGAATAGTAACTATAAAATAAAAATAAATATTTATAGGTTATTATTTTAGATAGAACTATAAATAAAACTATAGGCCGTATATAGCGCGTTTAAAATAGTGTATATAATAGCTTTTTATTCTTTTTATAAATACTATATATAAAGTTTAGAAATTCTTATTATATTTATAATACTAGTATTCTAGCGTCTAACAATCGAACCGGGTAACCTATAGTATATAGTATAGGCTTTTACTAATAGCGATAACTAGCTAGGTTATATTAAAATTTTTAAATTAATATATATAAATAACTATAATAAAAGTATATATATACTCCTCCTTTTTTAAAACCCCTTTTAGTCGCCTAAATAGCCACTATAGCCATACCCTTTTATTTAATTAATATATAAATATAAATATATAAATAACTATAATATAATATATATTAAAAAAAAAAAAAAGTAAAGGTAATAGTGGCCCTAGTATACCGAACTTAAGTACGCTAAACTATATATTAAATTATATATTAAATTATATATTAAATTATATATTAAATTATATATTAAATTATATATTAAATTATATATTAAATTATATATTAAATTATACGCTAAAACTATAAGTTTAAGTTATTTACTAATAAAAATAAAATAAAAATATTTTTAGTAATTTTTATATACGCTTATTTTTTAATTAATTAATATACTTTACGAGCTTTATAAAGCCGCGGCACAACGTAATAACGAGAACTTAATAAATACTAAACAGCTTATATAATACTAACGAGGTTATATATAAGTAGTATAAATTTTAAACTCTTAAAAGTTATACTCTTTTCTTTTAGTAAGGATTATAGTACCCTACTAAATATAGTAATATTTATACTTTAATCTATATTTATAAATTAGTAACTGCTTGTAATTATTCTAAAGGTTATTAGTAATTACTACTTATAATTATATATAAGGCGATTAAATATTACTAAACGTATAAACTTTAGGACTAATAAAGTTATTAGGCGGTTACTTAGTATCTATAATAAAATATCTAGCCTTTAAAATAAGTTTAGCTATCCGTCCTATACTCTATACTATATTATTAACTTTTACTTAAAAGTACTCTACTATATTATATTTTTATAGGTCTTTTTTATTTTTAAAACGTCTTATTACTATACTAATCTTAATTAAATTACCGCCTATTATACTAACTGTCTCTAATAACGGCGTTAAATACAGTATAACTCTAAGCTAAAATAAAATCTAAAATTAACTAAAATATAATCCTTCTGCCTACGTATAGTTTATTAACTAGTCTTACGCTAACCTATACGTACACGACCTTTTAGTAAAAAATAGCCTTTTTAAGTATATTATCCTTAGCTACTTTAAAGCCCTTCTTAGCACGTTATTATCCCCTACGGTTATATACACAGTTATATATAAATTCTAAACTAATAAAATAAAGGCTATATAAAAATAGGTAGTTAAGAGAAAAGAACTAAAAGACCTAGCGTTATTAAAGGAGCTAGGGGTAATAGAGCGATCTAAGAAGTAGACTAATAAAATAAAGCAAATCTATTAGTACGCTTATAAAATCTAAAATAAAAAAAAAAATAACTAAATATTATAAACTCTAGAGCAGCCTACTAAGGCGTATAAATTAAATAAGTACGTGCTTTTATTTTTATTTAATAGATATTACTAACTAGGTAATAGGTACTATAAGCGGCGTAGGTACTAATAATAATAAGTATAGCTTCTTTTTTATTCTATAAGACTACTAGGTAAGTTAGGTGTATATATAACTTACTTTACTAGTAGGCCTTTAGGTAGTATTATTATTTTAGTAGGAAGTTTAACAGATAATATAAAAGCTTACGTAAAATTAGGTAAAAAAATATTACTTTAAATTACGTAATAAGTTTATAATAATATTATTAATTTGTAGACTATTAGTAAATAGGGTAAAATATAATAAAAATAAAATATAAAAAAATAAATAAGCCTTTTATACTTCTGCTCGGGAGTAATACGCTTATTTTTATAACTATATTTAAGAAAATAACTTTTTTTACTCTATACCTTTTTTAGACTAGTGTCTTAACGCTACACTTTACCTCTTTTTATATAATAATATATATCTAAAAATAAGTTTTAATATTTCCCTAATATAAGCTTTTATAGGTATATTAATAAAAATATATTAATTTAGTTACTATTAGCTACCTACAGCTAAATAGCTAATATTAATTTTATTTACTAACTAGTAATAGCGTTTAAAAAGTTATATAGATATATTTATTACTTATATTCTACTCCTTATTAATCTTAAGTAATAAGCTTATATATAAGTATTACGTATACTTTTTTTATTATAATAGTTAGTTCTTAATCTATTCTATTACTATTTTATAATAATATACTAATACCTCTCCTTATTATTTATTAATAAACACTATAAGCAGTATATCTAAATTAATTATAGTATATTATAAATTACTAAAAAAAAAATTCTAATATACTATATAGCCTAATAATTTAAGGTATTTTTTATATATTACCTATAAGGGGGTTTTTACGAATTACTTAGGGGGGCGGGGGGAAAAAGTAAAGAGGTGAGGGGTATAGGTTAAATAAAGGGTTTATTATTTATAGGTATTTACTAAGAAGTGCTGGAGTCTAGATTACTAAGCTTACGAGATATATTAAAAATATAGAATGTTAAATAACGTATATATTAGAATAAACATACAAAATATAACTAAACAGTATCTTCTAGTACTATACTTCCAGTTAATGGCCACCACTACTACTTCTCTCACGCCCTGTTAACACTACCAAACAACCATACGCACCTATCCCCCAGAAAGCGTATACGTCTTCGAATTGCCCTCAATCTTCCTAACATCACCCCCACTAACACCCCCAAACCAGCTCACGCGATCCTTCGTAAACTGCTCCCACTGGGGCTTCAGCTTCGTCTCATGCAAACTCAAATCGTCCACCGAGCCAATCCGCAAAATAGGCACATTGGGAAACGCCGAGCTGACGCGGTACATGAGGGTCCCGCACGTGCTGCAGAAGTAGTCTGTCATGGAGCCCTCGTGGCGCACGGGCGTGACGGGATTATACCACGACTTGAGATTGTCGCGGCCGCGCACGTGCACTAGGTACTTGTCGTTGATGGCGAAGTTGGATGCGAACATGGAGGCGGTGAGTTTGCGGCAGTCGGTGCAGTTGCAGACGAAGGTGTTGATTAGGCCGGGCCCTTCGACGGGCTGGTGGGCGGGTTAGTGAGTAGAGTGATGCGGGTTGGAGTATGCGGGTGGGAGGAGAGGGGAGTGGGGTGGGCTTACGAAGGCTAATTGCACGCCGCCGCAGAGACAGGTTGCTGTTGGGAGTCCATCTCTGTAGCCCCGGTCTTTGGCAAGGCTGTTGTTTGCGATGAATGGTTTGGACTTGTCTGCTGCTGCGAAGCCGTCGGCCATGTTCGCGTGAGATAGAAACAATGTACTATGTTTATATTTTTCGTTGAAGGACTTGTGAATGCGAAGCTCTGGAGATGTGGTTTCAGATAGGGCCGAACGGATGGTTTATATATCAGCGACCTGGGAGTATTCTGCTTATGATCACATTGAAGCAAGGGTCGCATGGAGTGGGGAAGATGGTTAAAGGTAGGAGCTGGGCTCCGGAGGAACGGTGTCTTGCTGGACGAATGAGCAATTGCGCTTCTGACTGCTTCCGGGCCAATGGAACGTAGGACTGAAGCTAATCATCCTTTAAGTAATCTTATGGAAGCAGGCCGCGGGTATGTAGAGTGTCGGAGTAATGAGATAACAGCTACGTAGGTAACTAGCTAGCTAGCTGACCAATCATATCCCCCCTCCTATGTCCATGACCTCTAACAAATCCAGTATATTCCAAAGCACAGTTTATTCTGCCTCGCTGCACAGCTGCACACCTAATCCAGCGACACCACAATCTACCTATACACTATTGATCCAAGCCCCCAACAACAAGAGCCATAATCCCATCGCCCGCCCAAACCATCCATACTTGCTTTAGTAATTCCCGCGCAAGACGGACCTCGGGCTGGTGAGTAAACAAAAACAAATGCACCCGCTGAACAAAGTCAGCTCGCGGGTGGGGGGGTGGGGGGGGCGATTGATTGATGGAGATAGTCGTACCTCCGATTCCGCTTCACTGCCTGCCGTGCATTGCATACCGTGTCTGTGCGCGCGACGGACCACCTCAAAGGCTAACTAACCACCTGCTAGGCGCTCTTGATGCGGTAGATCGTAACCAGACCATGGGCCACCTTGGAAGCACGTACGAGAAGTATTACACGCCGACGCATATTGCACGTGACTTCCAGGCGATTTATTTTGGGACGCCTTCCGAAGAGGGACTGATCCGGTCCGTTGCGAGCATGGGCGGAGAAGTATCACTTCACTGCAATCTCTAGTGCGCAGGAGAAGTTAGCTGTGCCTGGAGTTACTCGTTTTCATTCGCCCTCTGCGTTGCAAGGCGGCCTCGCGGCCTGCCGTCGGGAGTCCCGGGGCTCCAATGGCATCGACTCCAAGACGCGTTCCCACCACACCGCCTTCCCCATCGCAGCCAGTAGCAGCATCGAAAAGCCGCATACGGAAACCGAGCGCGAAAGTACTCGAAGCCCAGCAGTCCCTTAGAACACGAATCGTCACGAGACGATCAGCGCAGGATGACGAGCACAGCACCGCTGTTCGAGCGACCCAGCCAAGCGGCCAGCCAGCTGCACAGGTAACACAGGAAGAAGCGCCCTCACGCCCAACAACGACGAGGCCCGTCCTCTCCGAACGCGCAGTCAGAGTAGATAGTTCTAATAAACTGGCGAGGCTGGTAGCCAGCCTTACTGAGACGATAGCACAGCAGAGCCGTATCATCACTGCCCAGAGCAACGTCATCGAGAGCCTCCGAAACGATCTTGCAGGCGTTAGAACAGGGCAACAGCGATGTAAAACCTAGTACGCCGATCTCTAGGAGGTAGTGTCCTCTCTCTAAGTACAGCTTAATATCCTCTCTGTAACTTACTTAACTACGCGACCTTTACAGGTATAGGCTTAGGCATTAGTCGCGGCTAGCGGAGGGGCAGAAAGACTAAATATAAGTTAGCTACGAATAACGAGTAGTAAAAATATAAATAAAGAATATTATTAGTTAGTGATTGATGTTAGTTAGGTAGAGGAGTAGATAGTAAAAAGGGTAGCTATAACGGAAGCAGCGACACAGATTATCTAGTAAGGTATAAGTAATATAGAGAAACTTATATTATAATTAGTATTTAGGTATTAGGCCACGGTGCACGGAGACCTTCTTTAGGCTAATAAGAGCTATAGGTAATAGAGGTTATATAACTAATAGATATAATAAAGATTTATTATATTTATTAATAAACTTTTAGTAAATCTATTAACAGACTCTTAATAAGTCTATTAATAAATTTAATAGATATTTATTAGATTTATTATTATACTATATAGGAGCGCGAAGACTAATAAATTAAATTTTTATTTATCCTATTCTTAATTTATTATTTAAATTATTTAGGCTCTTATTAATTTAATATTTTATAATATTAATACTAACCCCCTATTACTTATTTATATAGTAATAACCCTTATTTTAAGCTATTATTACTACTTTTATCTAAAAACTAATCTATAGTTTAAAAGGACCGTAATACTTTAAATATTTTTAATATAAGTAGCTTTAAGGACTTTATAATTATATAAGACTTACGTAATAAAACTAGACTACTAAATCTATATAATAGAAACTAGAGAAAACTTAACTACTAGCTACTATAGTTAAATTTATATTTTTATTTTATAACTTTATATATAAAAAATAAAAATAAGATTTTATTTACTATAACCTATATACAAGGAAAGGCTATAAAATAAATTTAATTTTATATAAATACTTACTTAGCTAAGGAGAACTCTAAAAAAAATAAGATTAATAAAATAATTAAAAATTATTTTACTTTTAGGGAAAACCTTAAATAGTTTTTTAAAATTACTAATTAGATACTACTAGCTAAATAGGTAATTTAAGAGCTTAAGTAAATCTATTTAAATATAAAGTATATAGTACAATTTAAGTACTATATAGTATAACTAAAATAAGAAAATATACCCTTAATAATATTATATAAGTAAAGACTAAAGAATAGTATAAAAAAGGAACTCCTAAAAAATAGAATTTTAATTAATAAATTTTAAAAACTATATAATAAATTTATCTAAATTAACGTAAAATAATATAAGTTAAACTTAGTATTTTAGTATTAAAAAAGAAGTAACCTAAGCTATAAAAAGTTTAGTAAATAAACTAATTATTATTTTTTACGTTTATTTATAAGAGTTGTATTAATTTAGTATATACTATATCTTTACTTAATATAGAGGTAGGTAAAAACGGAGGTACTATAACGTAAAACTTATTAAATATAGAAGTTTTTAAATTTTATAGCTAGTAGAGTAATAATTTAATAGATAACTTATTAGGTAGTAGCTATAATAACAGTAAAGTAATAACTATAAAATAATAATAAAGTATTAATAGGTTATTATTATTATTTTAGGCAGAATTATAAATAAAATTATAAATAAAATTATAGGTAAAACTATAGATAGAATTATAAGCCGTATAGCGCGTTTAAAATTACTAGTATAATAGCTTTTTTTTCTTTTTATAAATACTATTATTAAAACTATATCTTCTATTTTCTATTTTATTATATTTATAATACTAGTATTCTAGTATTTAATAATTAAACTAAGTAACTTATAGTGTATAGTATAGGCTTTTACTAATAGTAATAACTAACTAGATTATATTAAAAATTATTCTAACTTCTATCTCCGCGTAGTATAATAGGCTAGTTTATTTAATAAACTAAATTTTTTAGTTAATATTTTTATTTTTAATTTAATTCTAATCCGCCTTTTTTTACTTAAGTAGGACGTAATCCTTAATTTTAATAATACCTATAAAGATAAAGTTTACTTTTACCTATATAAAAATATAGTAAAATTTATAAAGAAATAGTAAAAGTAAAATTATACTTTTTTATTTAAGGTAGAGAATAGTTATAATAATTGCAATAGTAATAGTAGTAGCACTTTAATAATAATAATAAAAAACTTCTTTAAAGTAATAAAGGATGTAAAGCTTTACTAAAAAAAGCTTATTAAAGTAATTAGAATTATCTAGGCGCGAGAATATACGTATATATAGAAGTAAGACTTTAAAATAGGAAATAGGTAGTAAAAAAAGGATATACTATAGTGCTGTAAGGTAGTTATAAAAACTTATTATTAAAGAAGTTAATAATTATTTTAAGAGGACTAAGGGGTCCTATAGAGAGTACAGCGTTATTTTAATACTTTAATTACTATTTATTTAAAAAGGTTATAGGTTATTAGTAATAGTAAAAAGTTATAATAGTTATTATATAAAAAATTTATTAAAATAAGTCTACGTTAATTACGTAATATAATAAAAGTTTAAATAACTAGTCTAAAGTCGTATAATATTACAGTAATAACTCTAGAAAAAAAATAAACTAGTTATTATAAGAGTTATACTAGTTAGTAAAGCGGAGATTTTTATAAATATTAATTTATTAAACTAGATACTCTAATTAAAGGTATAAAAAAGGGAAAAGTCTTTTATAAACTAAAATATAAAAATAACCTTAGTAAGAAGAGATAAATTTATTTTATATATAAAAAACTAAATTATATTTTTAAAAACTATAGATCTAAGAATAAAATTAAATAGTAGTTAAATATATTAAATAGTAAAAATAAGTATACTTAGGATAATAAATATATTATTATATATAGAATTAGTAAATTTAATCTTAAAAAAGTAAAGGAAAAAAATAACTTACCTAATCTAAAATTACATAAAGACCCTAAAAATAAAAATAATAATTAAATAAAGCTTTTTTTATTATTTAAAGCGCTAATGCTATATCTAAAAGATAAGGTAAAAAAGAAAAAAATTAAATAAAAAGTTAATATATAGGACTATTAGGAACAAAACTAATTTAATAAAGAGGTAATAAATACTATAATATTTTATTTTATTTATACTATAACTACTTAAAGAAAAATAAAGTTAATCTTTAAAAAAGATTATAAGTAGGTAGATACGGTCTATTAAAATTAATTTAAAAATAAAAAATACCTATCTAAAGACCTTAGCTATAATTTAGAATATAGGCTAAACTACTAAAATCTAATATATTATATTTTAAAATAGTAACTATAGAGAGTAGATATATATTTAGTATATTATACTACTAAAAAAAAATACTAGTTTCCTACCTTTAGACTAAAATATTAGTAAATATAATTTAACTATCTAATTAATAACTATAATTAATACTTATAAGATAAGAAAAAAAAAATACTTTTTAAACTATACGAAAGCAAATTATATAGTAATAAATATAATTATTAATAAAAGTTATAACTAAAAATATTAGTAAACCTGCTTATATCTAAAGTATAATTATTATAGAATTAGTAAATAAATATTTAAATTTAGAGGAGTAGAGGACTATTTTAAAAAAAAAGATAACTACTACTAACAGGACTTTTTTAGGTGTATTAATAAACCCTAAGGATTTATAAGAGAACTAAGTATAATAAATAGTACTTTATTAATTAAGCTACTAGTTAAACTTAAAAAAAATAGATAAAAGCTATACTAAACTTAGGAGTATAAGAGAACTATATATTATAATAGAGAATTAAAGAAGTAGGTCTTTTACGGATACTTAAAAATAGTCTTTATATATTTTATATTATAAATAGAAACCTATTACTAGAGACACTATAAGTTAAATATAAAACTATAATAAATTTTAAAATTTATTAGTACTAAAAAGAGATTACTCTTAATATATTACTTAAAAGTAATTATAATATTATACTAGGACTTCTATAGTTATAAAAGGATAATTTAAATATTAACTAAAAGAGTAAAAAACTTTTATTAAAGCGCTGTAAATATATACTATATATAAAACCTACGTATTTTACGGTAGAGATAGTAGATAAAAAAATAATAAAAATAATTATTTTAAAAATAAAATTTAGAAAAAATAAATTAATTTTAGTAAATACTAAACTAAATTATTATATTATAAAGTATAAAGAAATAGAGTACTATATAACCTATAAAATCCCTAAAAAATATAAAAAATAGAGTTACTTACTTTAAAAAGAGGTAGGACACTATATATTACTTAAAAGAAAACTAATTAATTACGAGATAGTTCTAAAAAAAAAGAAAAATATTACTTTTTAGACTATTATACCCCTAGATAGAAAAGAAACTCTAATATATATAAGAATTCCTTTAGTAATATTTTAAAAAGGGCTATATATTATTATTAATATTACTAGTAGCGTCGCTACTAATATTAATATTAAAAAACAATAAAATACTAAAACTATATATTAACTACTAAAAGCTTAATAATATAATAATAAAAAACTAATACCTACTACTAAACGTAAAAGAATTATAAAATAAACTAGCTTAAGTAAAAATATTTATAGTACTTAACTTACGGGATAGTTACTACTTAATATATATTATAAAAAAAAATAGAAAACGGTATTTTAAATAAAATATAAACTTTTTAAATACTTAGTTATACTATTTATACTTATAAACGCACTAACTATATTTTAGGCTTTTATAAATAATATATTAAAAAACTATTTTAACATCTTTATTATTATATACCTAAATAATATCCTTATCTTTTTAAAGAATAAGAAAGACTATATTAAATATATAAATATAGTCCTAAGGGTTTTAAATAAAATAGACCTTAGACTAAAGCTAAAAAAATATAAATTTTATAAGATAAAACTAGAATACCTAGAATATATTATCTTTATAAAAGAAATAAAAATAAGTTTATATATATTTATATACTAATCGAACAAATAGTGTAACTGTAGTAGCTTAGGACAACTAAAAGGGGTTTTAAAAAAGGAGGAGTATGTGTATGCCTTTATAAAGATAAGTTTAATAAAAATAGAGATTATATAAAACTAGCTAAAACTAATAATAGTAAAATAGGTATAGGAATTCCTAGAATTTTATAGATATAGTAAATAATTTATTAAAAGATATATACGAATTACGCACCCTTTAATAAAATTAACTAAAAAAACTAATTTATTTAAATATAAATATGTATAATAAAAGGCCTTTAAGGTATTAGTAAAAATATATATAATACTACCTATACTTATAATATTTATTAGTAACTAACTACTATAGTTTAATATAGACGTATTAGGCTAAGCTATTAAAACTTTTACTAAATAAAAATAAAATAGTAGATAGTACTCTATAGTATACTACTTATATAA
Organism: Pleoardoris graminearum; assembly: GCA_030770415.1. Taxonomy (NCBI): domain Eukaryota; kingdom Fungi; phylum Ascomycota; class Dothideomycetes; order Pleosporales; family Didymosphaeriaceae; genus Pleoardoris; species Pleoardoris graminearum. Next base: position 49,063 of record JASEKS010000042.1, on the reverse strand, counting down.
GTTTAAAAATATAGAAATAAAATATAATATATATAATAAAAAATTATATATAATTATAGAGACGCTTAAGTACTAAAAAATTTACGTTTATAGCTATTTAATACTAAAAATTTTTATAAACTATAAAAACTTACTCTAATTTATATTAACTAAAAAACTAATATTACAATAAGTAAAGTAGTCGGAAACGCTAGGATAATATAAATTTTAAATTATATATATTTTAAAAAGAGAACGGACGGGTAGACGCTTTAAGTTAATAAAATAATTTAGTAAAAGAAAAGACTATTAATACTACAGCTATACTAAAAAAAATTAAAATAGTTTATTAGAACTATCTATAAAACTAAACGAGCTAATAGCTATTATAAAAAAAATACTAAAGAAATATAAATAAATAATTATTTAAAAATATTATAATAAACTACTATATAAACACTTTACAGTAATTAGAATAATAAAATTAATTTAATAAAACTACTAATTCTCTAAAATAAAAAATAAAATAAAAATTTATATTAGAGTATACGTAGACTACTATAAGAATAAATATATATTATACTTAAATATATTTATATATTAATTAAATAAAAAGTATGGCTATATTGGCTCAGAGCGACTAAAAGGGGTTTTAAAAAAAGAAGAAGTATGTATATACATTTATATATTATATTTAAAATATAGTAAATTATAACCTCTACTAATATAAAGCGCGCTATAAAAGAATAGTATAATAGATTTTATTATAGAACTACTAACGTTTATAAACCTAATTATAAGTATTAAATATAATATAATATTTAATATTATAGATAAACTTACTAAATATATAAAAATAATTTTATACTAAAAAAATATATTATAGAGTAACTTAGATCCTTACTACTTACAAAAATAATATAATATTATAAAATAATAATAATTATTATTAGTAATAGAGATAAATAATTTATATTAAACTATTAAATAATACTAATAGTATTAATTAGAATAAAATAAAAACTATTAATAGTCTACTACCTATAAATAGACGAATATATAAAATAAATAAATTAAACTATAAAAATTTATTTACGTATCTACTATAACTAAAAAAAAATAATTAAATAATACTACTACTATTAGTATAGATAGCCTATAATAATAAAAAATTTTTAATAATAGAAGTTATACTATTCTACGTAAACTATAGAAAGTATTTATATTTATTTTATTTAATAATTTTTATTACGTAAAGAACGGAAAGGGCTATTATAATAACTAAAAATATTAAAAATATATATTAATATATATAGAAAACTATTAGAAGAACGTATAAATAAACTATAATAAATACTAATTAAAAAAGAAAAATAGTACTTTAGTTAAAAAAGAAAAATAAGGTCTATCTTCTTATAAAAAACCTAAGAATAAAAAAAAAATATAAAAAACTAGACTACATAAAAGTCGGACTATTTTTTAATTTAAAATAATAGGGCCTAATTAACTATAAACTAAAACTACTTAAAGATACTAAAGTATATTTAGTATTTTATATATTACTACTAAAACTAGCTAACCTAAAAATACTTACTTAGATAACCTTCTATTATATATTAAAAAAGGAAGACGAGTACAAGATAAAAAAAATATATAATAATTAAAAAAGAAACCTAAAATAGTTTTTAGTTAAGTAGAAAAATTACCAAAAGTTAAAGAGTATATAAAAACTAAAAAATAACCTAAATAACTATAAAGAGATAATTATAAAGTATTTTAAAAAAGGATAATATACTATAACGGTTTAGAGGGGTTAAAAATTATAAAAATATTTATTATATTTAACGTAGATTATAATAGAGGCGATAATCTAATATCTATATTATAAATAAAATAATAAAACGGTTTTAGGTTATTATATTTAATTTTTTTAGTAGCCTTTATTTTAGATAAAAGGTATTTAGTTTTTTTATAAATATAAAACTTAGTCTATTTTAAAATCTTTTTATTTTATATTCGATAAGCTAATATAATAGTAAATAATTTTTTATTTTTATATATTTTCTTTTAATACTCTTCGCGCGTTTTATTTAAAAAAGCCTATAATAGATTTATATAAAATCTATATATAGTAATATATTTTATATAGTATATATATACGTTAGAATTATTAAATAGTATAATATAATAAAGAGTATTAATAATAGAATAATAATTATAAAATATAAAAATAATTTAACCGTTATAATAAATTTTAAAACTAGTATAAAGAATGTAGGCTTTAAATCTAGATATAATAAGAATAATAAAATTATAAATATATAATATAGTTTAGCTTTAAATAATTAAGGTCTAGAGGAATACGTTATTTAAAAATAAATTAGTTAAAAAAAGGGGATAATATTATAATTAATATTTAAATATTAGGCTATAATATACGGAAACCTTTTTTAAACTAATAAAAGTTATAGGTAATAGAGATTACGTAACTAATAGATATAATAAAAGTTTATTATATTTATTAATAGACTTTTAGTAGGTCTATTAACAGACTCTTAAAAGATTTATTAATAAATTTAATAAATATTTATTAGGTCTATTACTATACTATATAAGAGTGTGAAAACTAATAGATTTAATTTTATATTTAACCTATTTTTAATCTATTATTTAGATTACTTAGGCTTTTATTAATTTAATATTTTATAATATTAATACTATCTCCTTATTACTTATTTATATAGTAATAATCCTTTCTCTAAACTATTATTATTATTTTTACCTAAAAACTAATCTGTATTTTAAAAGAACTATAATAACTTATAAAAATTATTATTAAAGACTTCCGCGTATTAAGAGTATAAGATAATATAAATATTATTAAATTCTTTATTAAGAAGAATTAAGAGGCTACGTTTTAATAAATAATAATAGACTAGCTTAAATCTTAGATTCTAGGCGTACGGTTAGTCGGGCCTAAGTAGTATTTAATTAAAATAGACTATATTAAGATAGGGCTAGTAATAAACATAAAGAGTAGAAAAGTTAGTAAATTAGCTATAGAGCGCTTTAGAATAGAAAATAAAATAGAGGTATATATAATAATATAAATTAACTAGTTAAGGCTTAGTAATTTTTATTTTAATTAATATTATAAAGAGTAAATATAAAAATAAAATAAAATAAAATAATTATACTTATAAATAGTAGTAGTATATACTATTTATATAAAAACTAAAAATTAAGTTTTTATTATAGGAAATATTATAAATATATATTATTAAAAATAAATTAATTAAAAAAAATATATATTTTAATATAGAGTATATTATTAAATATAAATATTTAATAAATTAGTTTTTAAAAATAATATTATAATTATTAAAAATTATAGTCTATATACTAATAAACTATTTAAAATAATTAATAATTATATTTAATAAATATTAAAAATAAATATATTATTAATATAAAAAATATTTTTTTAATTATTTATTTCTTTATTTTAAAGTGTTAGAGAAATATAAATTATAATAGTTTATTTAATATTACTTTTATAAATTATAAAAGAGTTTATTATAATATTTAAATATAATTATAATTATAAAAAAGTTATAAAGTAAAATAGTTTTAGACTTACTATCTTAAATAAAGTCTCTCTAGTATATAATAACGATTCCTCTTACCGTTTTTACTATTCTAGAAGCTTATAGATATTAGTTAATCCCTATTTATCTAGTAATATATACGCTATAAATATATATTAGCGAAGGCCAATACTATAGATCGAATATAAAAATATACTTATTTTAAAACGTATCTATATACTATTAGTATAACGCACTACGTTTTATATATTTAAAAAATAAGTATAATGTTTCTATAGCGGATAAACCAAAAGACTTACCCTAGTTAGAATAATTTAACACTAATATCCTCTTCCGGTATAGTAATAACGCGGCTGCAGTTAACGAAGCCGTATAATTTAAGTCTAGTGCTGACGGACCGGTAGTAGAAGAGCCAATGGCAGCAGATATGAGGCTGGTGCCTAATACTTACGTTAGACTGAATCACGTCAAGAAATATCCAGGACGAAGATCGGCACGTATATTAGTCCAGGGTAGGTAGAAGGCCGAGCGAGAATTTCATCCAGCGGAGGTACTTACTGGCATCGTGATCGGGGCACATCAAGGCAAGCGCCGTTTCTGGTAGCTGCCGGGGTCCGAGGTACTTAAAAAGCGTGAAGCGCGTGCAAGCGGCGAAGCACGCAAAGTAGAAAGCGCGATAGAGCGAGCGGTGCGTAAGCCCATGTACGCACGTGCAGCTAAGTATGGTGAACGAGGAAGAGGAGGGACTTTGCACCGGCCTAACTCGGAACCACTCGATACAATCCGTCCCATAGAAGAATTAAAATAGGTGCGGAGTACGCCAGGACGCCGTAGGATAATGAGAATCCGATTAATCTCCATACCGTCTCGATGATTGCTGTGGATGAACTTCTCTTGTAGTGTCCCTGAACTATCCGCGTTCTGTCCGAGCTTATTGTGTAGTAGTTTCGATACATTATATCCAGAGATTAGCACCGGGCTTACCGTTCTTGTCTTCCTGCGTCCAAGTCACATCAGGCATGGAAGGAAGTATGGAAAGAGCATGATAGGTAAATACAAAGTTAAAGACAGGATAAGGTAGGGTAGGCTAAATACGTCTCAGGGTAGAATATAATCGATTTACAACGTTCAAGTCTAGCGTTATCGGCTGATGTCTCAAAATTGGCGTCACGGTGCACCGCTCGCCTCGTCAAAAATATATATACCCCAGCGACGGCACAAGCAATATTCGTGATTCCTCAGCCGCACAGCTGCATAACTGCCATGAATTCGAGGTGTCGTGCCTATCTAGTAATCTCGGCTTTTGCCGGAGTGAAATTGTCGCATATCCCATTTCGCCAGCCCATACATGGCGGTATCGCACCTAGTAACGCCGGCCAAACGCCTCTAATAGCTATGCATCCGATACCCTTGACCACACGTCTCTCCTCGGTCTCCGCGGGCACCCATGATAAACGCACTTCAAAGACGGCTGATGCGTCCGAAGCCCATCTCAACCATTGGAGAAAAACTTACCGTATTAAATCACAAGCGTGAGTATTTTGCATCGCCACAAGATGCACAGTGAACGTCCCACTCCGTCCACATCGCTAGACCGCCCGTGACGCCTGGAACACCGCCTCGTCCTCGGGTGTCACGAAGCTAAGCTTCTCCTTGCAACGAATACAAGCTTTGGCACCACCGTGAGGGCAACGGAAACAGCGGTGCAGTTTCTTGACCCTGCAGAAGTGGCACCTGTTTGCCGGTCCACCACTAATCCACCCCAGATTGATTGCGGTGCCCTCAGCGGGAACATGTTGGTTGTTCTTGAGCAGCTTCTGTACGAAGTTGGCCTTCTTGGTCTGAATGTAAGCTTGCGACAGCTCAAGCTTCGCCTCCCACGGAATTTGTTGGGGTGGAACGGGTGCAACATTTGCGTGCTTGGTGGTTTGCTCGTCTGTATCGCTTGCGACCTTGTTAATTTCGCGATCCAAAGCTTCCTCGGCCTGTTTCAGGGCAGCTTTCTGGGCCCGGAGCTCGGCAAGATGCTGCTGTTTGGACTTGAAGGCGGTATTCTGCTCGGGCTTTTGCTTTGGGCTATCGGGATCCTCGCGCGTGGTAGCGGCCACAGGTGCGGGTTTGGCGGGCTTTGGAGGGTGAGAGGGAAGAGGCTCAGCTTGGACCTTGTTCAAGCCTACCGGAGTGACATTGGCGACGAAGGCTTCGGTGTGCAGAAATGGGCACTTGCCGGTTCCAAGATACCTGCAACGAGATCCAAACTTGCAAGGAATTTTAGCGCGCTTGTCTACTGCAGCTTGAAGGGGCTGCCGTCGACCCCCATGAGGCTTCGTAATGGGATTGGCAAAGGTTGGTCGCTCAGCAGCCGCTTTGGCTCCTGGTGCTGCGGTCGGTTGACCTCCTCGTTCAGCTGATTCTTTGGCCTCCCGGAGAGTAGCCGCTTTGGCTTGCCGCTTAGCGTCTTGCATAGCCCGTTCCTTCTCAAAGTCGAGTTCACGTTGACGGGCGGCTTGTGCTTCCGCAACCTCCTTGGCCTGTCGTTCCGCGGTTGTCTTCGCTTCGCGCTCGGCAGCTTCTTGAGCCTCGCGTTCAGCGGCTTGTTTGGCTTCCCGCTCAACAGCTTCCTGGGCCTCGCGTTCGGCGGCTTGTTTGGCCTCACGTTCTGCAATGGCTCTAGCCTCTGCTTGCCGTTGAGCAGCCGCCTCGGCCTCGCGCTTCGCAGCTTGCTCCGCCTGTTCCTTCTTGCGTTGGACTTCACGACGACGGGCGGCTTCCTCCTCTGCCCTCTTCTTTGCGGCAGCGGCCTTGGTTGCTCGCTCAGCCTGTTGTTGAGCCAAGCGCTCGGCCTCTTGAGTGGCCCGTCGAGCATTGTCTTCAGCCCTTTTGCGTGCTGCGGCCTCACGTTGGGCGGCTTTCCTAGCTTCTTGCTCGGCGAGACGGTGAGCAGCTTCCTCGGCTTCACGCTCCGCAGCCTCTTTGGCCTTGCGCTCTGCTTCCTTCTTGGCTTTACGATCGGCTGCCTCCTTTGCCTCCCTAGCCTTGCGTTCGGCGGCCTCTTTAGCTTCTCGCTTGGCGAGTTGTTCGAGTTTGCGGCGGTGGGCGAGCTCTTCGGCAGCAGCTTGCTCCTTTGCCCGCTGCCGGGCCTCCTGTTCAGCGATCTGTTGACGGAGGTGCTCGGCGGCGGCTCGCTCGGCGGCAGCTTTCTCTCGTGCCTTTTGCTTGGCTTCGGCGGCGCGCCGCTCTTCCGCCAAACGCTCGGCGTCTCGACGAGCCTTCTCAGTGGCTTCTCTCGCTTTGCGTGCAGCGACCTTTTCGCGGATGTTCAGACGCGCGGCATAGCCCGTGGGATCCTTCTTCTGCTGATCCTTCTCATTCTGCTCGCGGACAAAGCGGTCACGACAGCCTTGGCAGGTGCAGTTCTTGCGTGAAGTGGCCTGCTTCCCTTTCTTCGCCTTGGAGGTGAACTTGTCGTGGATGCTGTCCTCTAACGCAATGGCATTGGCCCGGGCCTCTTCTTCGCGCTCGATGTGCGACTGCTTCTCCTTGGCTAGACGTTTTCCGCGCTCCTCGTCCCATTTCTCCCATCGTTTCCGATCAAGCTGCTCGTCAAAGTTCCACTCGGCATAGCTGTATTGGCCTCGGTTGTATTGGCGGGCGCGGTCTTGTTCCCGGTAAATGAACTCGGTGAAGGCGCGGAAGAAGAGGTCGTTGAGGCCGTCCGAGGAATCATCGCTGTAGTAGCCATGGCTGCTATCATCGTCTTCCCATCCGTCGAGGTACGCTTCGCGTCGCGCGTCGTACTCGTCGCGCTTCGCCTCGTCGCGGAGGACTTCGTAGGCTTCGTGGACCTATCTCGATCATCAGTATTGGGTGGCCGACGCAACCACGGCAGGGACACTCACCTTCCGGAACTCGGCGGCATCGCCCTGCTTGTCGGGGTGGACCTTGAGCACAAGCTCGCGGTATGCGCGCTTGATCTCCTCCGACGTGGCCTCGCTGGTGAGGCAGAGGTCGGCGTAGAGGTCACGCTGCTCCAGGTGGGCGTGGCCCGGCATCGTGAGCGTTGGCAGCGACGGGGCGAGGGACGGTGTGGAGCGTGTGGAGTCGGCGGATTGTGCGCACGTCCAGGTGAGAGGTGTTGAGTGATGACGTGGTGCTGAGACGGTGCGAGTCAGGGCCGGGCTGGATTAAGTAGAGCGGCTTCTCGCGGGAAGGTGCGCCGGCGCGGGCGTGGAGCAAACACTGAACAAAGCGGAGCCGTGGTTGAGAGACGCCCGTCTCCCTCTGCGCGGCGCCGCGCACCCGCGATTGAACGCAGTGGCAGGGGCGGGCCGAGCACGGCGCCATGACAAGGAAGAGGAGCAGAAGGCTGGGTGAAAACGCCAAATCGACGCGCTTCACGTGCTTCAGACGCGTCGGGCGGACCAATCAGGACTTGCCGCTACCGGCCGGCGGTCTAGAATTCGCCACCCCGCCGCGACGACTGCTCATCTTTTGCTTCGTCACTGCAGACCGCCACGCCACCTGCACCCGACTCCATTTCGATACGATACTCGCCTGCAGCTATGTGCACACCGCATGTAGCGGTTTGGAAGCCCGTTATCCATGTGTCTATCTCTCTTGACGGCTCCCTCGGAGAGAGTCCTGGATTTACCATAGCTTCGCCCGCCCATGTCAACTGAAGTTCTTTGCGGCTGGTCTGCGACGGCGATGCGACATCCCTTAGGCCTCGTGACTGCCAGCCGGATCGGTCATGTTCTTCGAGCTTCTTCTCCCCAACGTGCTCGCATACCCTGGGCTGAATGCTCATGGTTACGTTCGCAGCGCTGTACGCGGCCTAATGTTATCGCTGTCAATGGCGGTTACCTACAAACAGAAACCCAACGTTACCCGTTGAACCTGGATAGAGTGCACCATGGCACTGGCGACTGGGCAGAGAGTCGATACCATCCAACTCGGCGGTAGGTATTGAGTCGGAAATTCCAGCATTATATTTGCCCTCTCCGATGAATAATACAGCAGCAGCTTGGACCCCTCTATAGATCCCAACTTTTCGATTCCGGCTCTCGAATTAGGTGGGTACCTGCCAGACTAATCGCGGGACAGTGCAGTAACTAAAAGTCCTTTCCGATCTTATCCGCGAACAGTAATACAAAATTCTATAAGAGTACCTTGCGCGAAAATGCCTGGAATCCTTGGCCTGATGCGTGTTAAGGCTAGTGTCCCGATACAGGCGCAACAATGCGACGGCTGGCAACTTCAGTCCGAGCCGGTCGACCGCTTTTCCCTCGGTTGCAACCGTCGGTGGTGTGCGGAAGGTCAACGGCACCGGCTTGGGGCAGTACGGCCGTAAAGGTCGGTCCAAGAGTTTCAGCAACTGTCCTAAATGCACATCCTACCATACGCGGCAAGTCGGAGAGTACAGAAGAAAAAGGAGGCTCTTCGCACAGGCATACAAGTCAAGGGTAACTTCATCCCGATGTGTGGATACCCTGACGTTACCCTGCCGGCAGACAATTATCCCGTCGCCCTTGACAATGGACGGATGCAAATGGGACATAGACTGAACCGCCCGCCTTTGCCTCGAGGTGTCGTTAAACAACCACGAGCACCTGCAAGCGGGACTTTGTATGCACACGATGATATTTCACCGACATTACCAGCGGTCACAACAGCAGATGCAGCGTAGAGACGGCATATCGGGCTGGGACGAGGTAACAGCAATTGGAAGTCCGGATCTCGAGAGATTGAGAAGATTGTTCACGAAATGTTCCTAAATCAGAAGCCAATTAGTTTCATTCGCTGTACACCTCAGCAAGACCACCAGTACATTATATTACGAGGGCGTAATCTCCTGCCCATGTAAAGTAACTATTTGCCATCGTCACACTGCGAGACATCGTCTGGCGTGCAGTCGTCTTGGTGCTCCTCAAAGCCTAACGCGACTCAGGTCAAAAAGTTTCGCGAGACGGAATCAACCTGATTAATCAGTTTCAGCTGATTCATCATTTGAATATCGCGAGACGGAGAGGCGCAGCCGTCGCTCGAGATGCAGGGGTAGTGTTGCCCCCTTACTTTCTTTAGCTCGTCGCGGAGAATGGTCCGTCAGCGGACCAATAGAAGGCGCCCCTTCCCCTCTTCAATTGGACCCCAAATTATCCATGCACAGCCCCAGGAGAGGGTTGCAGCCGGCTGAGCCATACAAAACCATTAGTAGGCGAGATTGCGCTCGTGTCAGCACGCCTGAAAAGCTTCGCGACGCTCTAAAATGCTTATTTCCGCCATACTTATAGGACGGCAGGCAAGCTGCCGTCGCACCCACTACTCCTCACCTTCTTACCCTCATTTTTCTAATACTTAGGAGCCACTTAGAGGCAGATCGCCATTCGCTCATTCGCTCTCTCACGTTCTCCTCCAGCCTTCCACATTCGTAATGGCCTTGTCACTCCTTCCCTTCGCGCTCCTCGCTACCTCTGCCCTCGCAGCCCCTCGTCCCGAGGTCCAAGTCGTCGAGGTTCGCCAGATTTCGAAGCGCCAGGCCGGTATGCCTACCGATCTCAGCAATCTTATCCCGACTTCCATCGACCTCGGCTCTCTGTCGTCCCTCGTCCCCACGGGCCTAAGCGTCCCCACGGACCTCGACCTAGGCACCCTGCTTCCGTCCTCGATCGACTACAGCTCCCTCATGGGCGACCTTTCCACGCTTCTCCCCTCCGATGCCGCCGGCTGCCTTCCACCCAGCGACCTCCCGCCCGCCCCCACAGTCCCCGCAGACGTCGCCTCCGCCATGATGTCCCAAACCGACCTCTGCCGCGAGCCCTCCTTCACCGGCCGCGTCGGCGAACACTACAGCTCCTATCTCAGCTCGGCCAGCAAATGGGCCGACGACAACGAATCCCAGCTCATGAGCTACTTCAGCGGCCTCTCGAAGAACTGCCCCTACGCGAGCGCGATTCCCACCAACGTGAGCGATCTGAGCGGCCTGCTCCCGTCCTGCGGCAGTGCGACCAAGACGGGCCCGAAGGAGACGGGCGCCACCACTGCGAAGCCCACGGGGAGCGGCGCGTCTGACAAGCCCACTGGGAGCGGTGCTTCTGGCACGCCCGCGGGCTCCGGCGCGGGCGCTGCGTCGACCGGAGTATCGGAAGCTACTGGTGCCGCGCCCCAGCAGACTGCTCTCGCTGCCGTCGCTGGTATGGTCGCCGGGTTCGCGGGTGTCGTTGCGGCGTTGTAATTATTGTATCAAATACGCGGAGTGGGAAGGGTTGCTGCTTAGATGGAACGCGTCGTATAGACTAATTTATTACAATCGCTCCCATAATTCCGGTATTATGTTTTTGTTGCAGATTAAACAAGCAGAAATTAATTAGTACGAGTACAGCGGCGTTGCTGGAATAGTTAATGTGGTCATCCAGGCTGCGTGGCTTTTCTAAAGCTTTATATATATTATGGGATAATTTTAATGGCGCAGCGCAAGTCTATTAAGTCTATTTAACCTCTACTCTTATAGTCTTAATTTATTGTCTTAATTTTTATATAGTTTTATACATTTTTAATTATTTCTTTACGTTTATCTATAGGAGTTCTATTAACTTAGTACTAGTACGCTACGTCTTTACTTAATATAAAAATAGATAAAAATAATAGTACTATAACCTAGAATCTATTAAATATAAGATTTTTTAAATTTTATAGCTAGTAGAGTAATAACTTAATAGATAACTTATTAGGCGGTAGCTATAATAATAGTAAGTAAATAGAGTAATAACTATAAAATAATAATAGAGTATTTATAAGTTATTATTTTAAGTAAAACTATAGGCCGTATACAGCGCGTTTAAAATAATATATATAGTAGCTTTCTTAAAAAGGTTATTAGTACTAATAGAAAAGTTGTTATAGTTACTATATAAAAAGCTTATTAAGAATTAGTTAATTATATAATATAGTAAAAGTTTAAACAGCTAGTCTAGAGTCGCGTAATATTATAGTAATAATTTTAAAAAAAAAAACGCCGCTAATTATAGTATAGGTATATAGACTTAAATATAGGCTTTAGGCTTTTATAAAGAGTAATTTCTATATACTTAAAATACTAATTTACGCGGCGGGGATATAATTTATATATAAATAGTTTAAAGAATTTAAAAGGCGTAGCTCGTGTAACTAAATTAGATTTACTTTTAAAATATTTTATTATTAAAAGTTTATATTATTGTAGCGTTTTCTATTATAAAAAATAATAAAGTATTATTATATATTATTACTATAGTTACCTTTTTAGAACTAGCTATAGGTTTTTTAGATTATATTTTTTAAATAATATTTAATTTTTAATTACTTTCTCCGTAACTAATAAAAAAATATATTTTAAATATTAATAACTAAACATATTTCTTTTAAAGATATTAAAATATATATTAAAAATATAAATCTGTTAGAATACTATTACGGTTAATTTAAACTATAAAATAATAAAGTATTAATTTTATTAAATATATAATATATTAATCTATTAAATATAGTAGTAAATAATAAAAATAAATAATACTATAGTTAAACGATAATTAGAAGAAGTGTTAAAAAAAAAATTAATAATAATAAAATAAATAATAGTAGACGTGTTTTATATTTTATAGCTAAGAAATTCTTATACGTAGAAAAATAAGATATATAATAAAAAATAAAGTAAAAAGAAAAGTATAAAATATACTTCCTAAGTAGTTTATAAAAAGCGCGCTCTTAGAACTAAGTATATAAAATAAGATATAAAAATAAAAAAACTTTAATACTACCTAAAAAATATAATATATAAAAACTATATAAGTCTTTTTAGCTATAAAACTATTTTATAAATTAAGAAGTTCTATTCTTTATTAAGAAAATTTATTTTTAGTAACTCCCCCTCTAAAGTATTTTAATTAGATTCTTAAGTAAGGACTTAAAGTGCTGCTTAATAACGGCACTATAAATAAATTTACTAGTAATTAAGTAAGTAAAAATTTACTATAGGTTAAATACTGTTAATTATCTTTTAAATATATTTTAGATATAAAATATAGCTATAAGCGCGCTGCTTAATAGTTACTCTATTCTTAAACTTATATTAATAGATAATATATAACTAGTACTTATTATACTCTTAGGCTAAATTTATATAGTTTTAAAAATCTAGCGGCGCGCTATTAAGTATAAGACGTATATTATATAAATTAATAATTTAGGTAAGACTAGTAAGTATATTTTAGTTTAAAAGAAAGTTTTAGTAGTAATTAGGGACGTAGTTAGTATAAGGAGTAACTAGAAAATTAGTAATACTAATAAAGTAACTATTAAAAGTACTGCTAATAATATTAATAATTATTTTATTTTTAATACTAGTTTTCTAAAAAACCTTAGTAACGTATTTAAAGAACTATAAATATAGTAACTATTTTAGTTTAATAGATTTATAATTATACTACTATAGGGTTTAATAATAATAATAAATAAATATATCTAAAATACTACGTATATTAATAATTACTATATATATATAAACTACTAAAAAGTAATTATTAAAAAAGTTACTTATATTATTACGCTAATATTATACGCAGATATCTAATAGAAAGTTAACTTATTATATAAAAGGTATATAAGTAGTTAGTAATAAATAAATTTATAGTTAGGTAAAGGGCTACGCTAAAAAACTCTAAAATATACTAAATAGGTACTAATAGTTTAGTACTATACCGGCTACTTAAAAAGGGCTTTAGTATATTAGTTAGTATAATAAAAGTATTTTTATTATTACCTATAACTAATTAGTTTTAATTACTAGATAACTTAGTATAAATAGGTTATTTTTATAAGAATAAGTAGACGAGTTATATATACTTTATATTATAATATTATATATATTTAAAAGCAAAAGTTTAATAGCCTTAAAGCGTCTTTCTATAGGTAACTATTAAAAAATAGGCGTTAATACGACTAATATATAAAAATAAATTAATTAGCTCTTACTAGAGTTTATTAAAGATTACTATTTAAGCGCTATAATATTTTAACTACTTTTAGTAAAAACAGATTCTATTTTAGTAATACTTATATAATTAGCTTTTTAACGCTTTTGTAATAGTTATTAACTATATAATAAGTTAATATCTATTTATTTTTAATATCTAGTAGTAAAAGTATTTAGTTAATATAGTTAATAACTACTATTATAATTTATTAATTACTTTTTTTAATTTTATTTTTATATAAAATAAAGGTTATATTTATTTTTATTACTTTTTACTCTATCTATATATATATAAGTAGTATAGCGTTTAATAATAATTAATATTTTATATTTATAATTAAATTTTCTTCTTTATATATAATAATAATATATTATAATACTAAATATATTTATTTATTTATTTAGCCTACGTACTAGAAAAACTAAAAAACTATATATAGGCCTTTCTAAAACTTTTAAATATTAATTACTTTAGTATCTTTAACTATTAAAAGCTTTATTATTTCTTATTTATTATTTTTTACTTATTACTTTATAAATTTTAAATTTAAAATATTTTTACTATTACTTTTATTTCTATTTTTACTATTACTTTTACTATTATTATTACCTTTACTTTTATTTTTATTATATTTTTTATACTAAGAAGTATCTATTATTATATAAAAAAAGGTAAAGTATAGTATTAAAATACTAGTCTAAAAAAAATATAAGCTAAAAAAAATTATTTCTCTAAATACAGTTATAAAAATAAGTATATATAAAAATTATAAAAAATATTTTTTATTTTAGTTAGTAAACTTATAGCTATAGTATATAGTTTAGTATACTATTAGTATTAAACTTTTATTACTTTTACTTTTTTTTTTTAAACTAGGTTACTATAGTACTACTATACTATAATACGCCTATTTTACTATATTATAAAAGTTATTATTAAAGTTATAAAATAAAGTAGTACTCTTTATACTCTAGATTTAGGTATTTATAACTACTAGACTTTAATATAATAGAGTTTTACTACCCCCCCCTTTTAATTAATAGGAGCTATAGACTATCGTAACTATATACGTAGTAACTAATAAAAGCTATAGACTATTATAACTATATACGTAGTAGCTAATAAAAACTATAAACTATTATAATTATACGCGTAGTAGCTAATAGGAGTTATAAATTATTATAACTATGCGCGTAGTAGCTAATAAAAACTATAAACTATTATAACTATACGCGTAATAGCTAATAAAAGCTATAAATTACTATAATTATACGTAGGGGGACTTTTATTATTTTAACTCTTTTTTTTTTAGACAGCTTTATATACTCCTCTTTATAATATATATCTGTCTAGTATAGTTATATTATATTAAATACTTATATTATAATATACCTTTAAAGCTTAATCTATCCGCTAAAGAAAAGCTTATTTATAAATAAAAGTCTAGTTAGAAATCTAATATTACTTAATAAGTATTTAAAAAAGCGCTAATACCTTTTTTATTAAAGTATTTTTAATACTGTCTTTACTTTCGCTTTAATTAAAAAATCTAACTAGCTTTACTTCTACTACTAAAATAGACTATATAAAATTCTGTTTATTTTTACTATTTTTAAAAGTGCTGCCTATATTTTTAAATACTAACCTATAATTTTTAGTAGTTTATATTTAAATATTTTACGTATCCGTAGCCTATATATAATTATTTTTTTAATTATAATAGATATAATTACTATTATTAAAGTATATATAAAATTATATACCTACTATAGAGGTACTTATAGTATTAAATACTATATTACTTATACCTCTATAGTTTATTTCTATATATTTATATTTTATAATTTTTATTCGGCCTTTACAGATTTTACCTATAGAGTAATTACTACTTATTATATAACTATAAAAGTCTTATAATAACGCTAATAAAGTATAAGTACTATATTTATTAAACGTATAAACTATTATTTATTTAGAACGCTCTCTATAGACTATATTAGTTACTTTAAACCTAAGTAGACTAATTAATAGATTAGGCCTACCCCCTATTAAAGAAACTACTAATAATATTAGCGTAAATTTTTTATAACTTTATAGTTCTATACCCTATTTTAAAGATTTTACACTATCTAATTTTAATATAAAGACTACTAGTAACCCTAAATTACTTTTTAAAAATATAAACAGCTCCTAAAACTTAAATTATTAAATAGATCTACTAAATAAAATCTTTATATTAGTAACTAAACTTCCCTTACTATTAGGGTTAGTTAATATTTTATAGTAAATCTTTTTAGATTTATCTCTACTATTACTATTTAAAAACTTTTAAAATTTAGTATTTACTAATAACTATATTAAGACTAAAAGCGATAAGATTTATAAAACTAAAAGCTTTAATAATAATAATAATAATAATAATAAACTATTAGCTTAGTTAGATATACATAAGTATTTTTTAATTAATATAATAATTTTTACGCCTATAGCGTAGTAAAAATAGGGTAATAAAACTTTATTTTTTATTTAAAGTCTTACTACTTCTACCCCCCTTATCTTCTTTTTTTTTTAATATTATAGTAACGTTTTCGCAGTTTATTTAATTAGTTTAATTTTTATTAGTAACTAACTAATTTTACGTATAATTTAATAGTATATTACTATAATATATAATTATAGCTTATATCCTTAAAACGTTAGTAATTATTTACGTACCTAAATATAATAAATAAATAGTTTTATACCTATATTTATACCTACTATAATAGCTTAACTTTAACTTTTAATATTACTATATACTTTAGCCTGTTACCCTTATACTATAACTTATAATTTTAAAAACTAGACTAAACCTCTAACTAGTATAGCTAATTCTAAGCTTAAATTCTAACTCTCTCTTAGTTTTAATTACTTAAAAGCTAAGTTCTTAGAAGTAAGTAGTAAACTTTATAAACTTCTTTAATAATTTAATTATAATAGTATTATATTCTTACTTAGTAACCTTAGTATCTTTAAATATAATTTTTTTATATTCTTCTTACTAGTATTTTTTAAAAGGTTTACTAATAACTAGTACGTTTTATTTTTACTAATAGACTTATACTACTACTAAAATATATTATTTAGACTATATAATAGTTTTTATTATTATATATTCTAGCCTAATTTTCCTATAAAATATAAAATATTCTTAGGCTACGTTATATTAGCCTACTTTTAGTATATTAATAATAAAGCACTTACTATTTAAATAAATATAGTTATCCTACCCGCCTTATAAAGTATATATAACTTAACTAGTTTTAGATATTACCCTATTAGTTTTACGTATATTAAAATAAACTTATATATAAAACGTAAGACCGCTTAGTCCTATACTTTTAAAAAAAGTTAAGTTAATACTTACTATAATATTCTAAAGCAGATTCTAAGACTATTTTAGGACTATTTAGTAAAACTAGCTTAAAGTATTACTATTCTAAATATTAATATTTTAAGTAATACTTTTAGTAATTCTATTCTCGTACTTTTATAGTATAATCTTAAGCTTTTTAAGTTTAGTAAGTTTATAATATTTATTAAATATTATACTATATTAAAGGAGTTTATTAAAATAAACTAAAACTAGATTTTTTTTAATCCTATTTACTTTTACTAGGACCTTAGTATTTAAATAGGCTTAATAGTACTAGACACTACAACTCTTTATAAAATATAATACCTTAAATAGTAAATATTTTTTTTTAATTATAGTTACACTAATTATTATAATAAGTTTTATTTTTATATATTTACTAGTACTAATACCAGTTCCGCTAAGCTTAAATTTACTTATTTTAATATATTTTACTAAAATAAAATTATATATATAAAAGTTTATAATACTACTAAGGAGATTCTATACGCTTCTATCTAAGAATATAGTTTTTTTAATAATCTATTTTATAAGGTTCTCGGTGCTACATAAAAACTACTTAATATATTTAAATTTAGTAAGTTTAAACGTACTAAATATACTACTATATAAATAAAATAGTTACTTAATTAAATTAAACTTTCTAAAAATAGGATCTGTATAATCCTATTAAATAAAGCTTATAGTATATTATATTTTAATTACTAAAAGTTCTAACTTCGCCTTAGCTAATTATAAAAAGTTTTAGTTTTAATTAAAATTAATAGTAAATACTACTTTGCGTAATCTAAAATAGATAATAAATATTATATATTTTAGGTTTTATTTACTTATAACGTAAATAAGTTCTGTATAGCTAAATATAACTATTAGCTAATAGTTTTAAAATTAATTACAACTGTCGCCTATTATATAAATTTTAGTATAAAAGAGTAAAAAGTTAATTATATTAGTATAATTATATTTACTTATATACTACGTTTTATACTTAACTATAAGGACCTTAATAGTATTCTATTACTTATAATAAATAAAGAGTATTAGAAATCTTATATATTTAAACTAAAAGATATAAGTATTACTATAGCTCCTATATATAAGAATATAATATAACCCTAAAGGCGATAAGGTTTTAAATTTACTATTTTAATTAAGAAGTTTAGTATAGTTTAGATACCTTTCTATTTTAGAATATAAAATAAAACTATCCTAAAATTCCGCCTTAATAAATATTTATATTTAGATATATACTACTATATATTATAAAAATTTAAGTGTTAGCGCTTTTTTTATATAATACGTACTAATAAAGCTCTCTAGTTTAACTTTATATATTATATAATAAAATATACTCTAGAACTTAGTAAAGATATAACTAAATAGAATATATAGTAGAAGTTTTTTTTTTTTTAACTATATAGGCTGTATATGCGTATAATCTATATATTTAAAAAATAATTAGTTAGAGATAGCTTAAATATACTAAAGTCTCTAACTAGAAGAATCTTAAATCTTTCTTTTATAAAGTAGGTATAAAAGATTTATATACTTATAATACTATTTTACTTACTTTTTTTAGTATATTAAACGTAGTTTAAAATTATTTTAATATAAATTATTTTAAAACTACTAAGTAATAGAATAGTAAATAAATATTTTTTTTTATTTTATTTATAAATCGTATATAGTAAAACTAGGTTATACCCCTCTTTACTCTTTATAAAAATAATCTATACTAGTTAAAGAATGCCTTATAAATATAAGTAGTTTTATTTTATTTTAAGACCTTTTAAACTATACTTAAGGATAAAATACTATTATTAGTATATAGTAATTACTAGAACTTTTTTTTTAAGTTTATTAATATATATATCTAGATAATACTGCACTACTGTAAGACTAGAGTATTAAAACTTATTAGTATTAATAAAAAAATAAACTCCTAAAGTATATAAGCTAAAAGAGTAGTATAAAGTAACCTATAATAAACTAAGTAGATATTTTTCTATATTACTCTATTAGATTAAAAGATATTCTAAAAGGTTATAGAAGTTAAAAAAAAATTTATAATATTTAAACTTTAGAAGCTACTCTAGCGTTACTATATATTTACCTAAAATAATTAAGATCTTATAATTATATATCTATTCCTACTTACTAATTCTAAAGAACTTAAATTTTTATTAATAATTTAGAGCTACGTCAGCAAATTTTATATTAAGTTTTAAAAATAGTAAAAGTATCTAAGTAATAATAAAAAAAAAAATAGTAACTAGCTAGATCCTCTTAAATAAAAATAGATATACGATTCTATAGTCTTTAAAAGCGATAAAATAAGTAATATATTAAAAAAACCTAGTATAGTAAACTATAATATTTTAATATAAATATATATAATTATACTATATATAATATTTATTTTACCTATAATAGTAACTATTTATATATAAGAACCGTATTTTTAAACTCTCTTTTATTTAGACTATTATCTAATAGAGAAATTATTATCTATACTATTAAGTAATTTTATTAATATTATATAGTATATACTATATACAGACTATAAAATTATATAAATAGTAGTATATAGATATATACTAGTAAGAAGAATACGTTAAGATTACTAATATTATTATAATTTATTTATTACTACTATATTAACCTATTACTAACTATAAACGCTAATTCTAATAAGAGTATAATTAATTATAAATATAAACGTAGTAGACTAAAAAATAGTATTAAGAAAGTATATAGTACTAATTAAATATTATTTACTACTTTAAAGAATACTAGTAGACAGTTTTTTTTTTTATTATAAAATAAACTACTAATAGTACTTATAAGTATAAAAGTATAATTAAATTTTTTTAAGTATTACTCTAATACGCAGCGTGTTAAATAGAATAGTAATTTTAAACTTAAAAAGGGCAATAGTAACTATAGGTAAGTTTAGTATAACTATATCTATTTATATTATTTACTAATATAGGGATCGTATATAATAGTATAATATAATAAAATATATTTACTTTAGACCCTATACGCCCTATACTACTTTTATTTTTAACTTTAATAGTAATAACTATAACTTTTTATTAATAGTATAAAAAACTCTGTTTTTAGTTTAAAAACAGTCTTTAGGGCGTTATAGGCGTTAGTATTAAATATAGAATAACTACAATATATATAATACTAATAAATATAAATAAAATAGTTTAGGCCTAAATAAAACCTTTTAACTCTAGCAATAATATTATAAAAATATATATAAATAGGACTATAATAATAATAAAAGTATAGTAGAGGAAGAAACTATTTTACTAGATTTTAAGAAACGTCTACAGCGTATAAAGAGAGAAGCTAAGCTTAAATAATAACTACTAGCTATTATTAATATAAACTTAATCTAACCTATTATAGTATAGCTTATAAGAGAGAATAAACTCCTAGTAGTAGTAGTATCTATAGATTTTACTAAAGCTATACTAAGGCTATAGGAATATATTATACTATATAAAAATAAAAGAGCCTAAAAATAGTACGTTTTTAAATATATATAAAAGAAAAAAAGTAATAGTATAAACTATAGAGAAAAACGCCGTAGATAATAAAATAAAAAAAAATTTAGATAACTCCTAATACTATACGCTATATATAGAATAGAGAAATAATTATATAAAAAAATACTAAAGGCTAATATATTAAATAAAAAGGTTTTATTCGCTAATAATTATACTAATATAAATATTAAAAATAAAATACGCACTAAGGTCTAAGAAATATATAAATTAAATATTTAGTAACTAGATAAAATTTAATACTAATATAAATAGACTTATAATTAAACTAGTTAATTCTACACTTTTATTAGTAATATTAAATATAGATAAGGAGAAATTATAGTAAATAAAATATAAGAAATAAAAAAATTAATAATAAGCTAAAAAACTTATATATATACGGTTAATATATATATAAAATTAATTAGGTTTAAAATAAATAAAATACTAAAAATATTAATAATAACTATAGATACTAAGAGAAGTAGAGTAGGAATAATAAAACCCTATAATATAATTAATAATATTTATTATTATTATTTTACGCTAGGCACTTTAAGCCTATATAAATTTTTTACCTCTTTATTTAAAATTATACTTTTTTATTATCTGCTATTCGGTGCGTAGTAGTTTAAAATTAATTTAATAAAACTCTATATATATAAAAAGCGTCTAAAAATAATATAGATAATAAAGTATAAGTATTAGAAGAGAGGGGACTTAAAATCTATTTAAATACGACTTATATACGTAGAAAACGCCTAAAAATAAATAAAAAGACTAAATATAAGTACCGGGAAGGTCTAAAATTAATTTAGTAAAAGTTTATATACGTAAAAAGTATTTAAAAACTATATTAATAATTATATATAGGTACTAAAAGGGTAAGAAATTTTAAAATTTATTTTAATAAAATCTATATACGCAGGAAACGTCTAAAATAAATAAAATAGATATATAAATACTAGAGAGGTCTAAAAATTAATTTAGTAAAACTATATATATATAGAAAAAATTTAAAATAAATAAAAAGAATAATTTATAGGTATTTAAGAGGCCTAAAATTAATTTTAAAAAAGACCTATACGCGTAGCAGGACCTAAAGTTTTATTATACTAAAATATAGTAATAAAGAAACGTACTACTTAAAGGTAAAATACTTAAAGCCTATATATACTTCTATACTAGGGTAGCTAATATCTATATAAACCTATTACCTTTTTATTTATAGTTATATACGATTCTACTACCGCTCTTATAATATAGTAATTTAAAAAAATATTTACTTTTAATTTTATAATTAAAGGCGCCGGCCGTAATACTAAAAATAATATAATTAAGGCCCTATAGTATAAAGGGCTAGGCTAAACTTTAAAAATAGTTTTTAAATAAGTATATAGTAGCTCTGTATTAATTACTTTTAAAATAATTAAAAAAATAGTAAACTAAAAATAATAATTAAAAGACTTATACCTACTTCTCTATTATTTTTTTTTTTATATCTTTAATAGCGGGGAGTCTAAAAAAAATCTTATATAACTTTTATATAGCTAGAGTAGTAAATATATAATACTCTTTAAACTACTATAAATATAATCTAAAAGAGTTATAGTATATACTAGTAACTATAGTAAAAATTTTAAAATAATAATAATTTTTATTATAGTTATTTCCGCGTACTAGACTAAATAATATATATTTACTTTTTTTAATTTTACCTCCTTCTTTTACGTTAATTCTACACTCTAGTAGTAAAAAGTTTAAAAATCTAAAAAAGCTACTCTTATACAGCTAGGTAAATAGGTAAGCCTAAAAAAAATATTATAGAATTTATAATAGGGTCGCGCCTATTACTTATATAAGTAGTATATTTAAAATATACTTTAAAATATTTATATATTTAGATAATAGTACCTAAACCGCTATAATTAAAAATAGTAATAAAAAAAAATATATATTTTTATATATTTTTATCCTTTATACGTAGTAAAGTATTTTATTTATATTAATACTATTCCCCTACAGACTAAAAGAGGTAGTTAAAAAATATTTATTTTTATAGTATAATACTTAGCTAAATATTTAAAGCCTATTTAAATTTCTACTATTTTTTTATCTAGAGTTTTATATTTTTATTACTTACTCTTTATAGTATAGTAGTTTAAAAAAAATTTATTAAGTTTTTATAGGTACTATAGGGGGGGGAACGTTTAAAATAAATATTAATTAAAATCTATAGGCAGTAGAGAAACCTAAAAAAAAAAAATAAAAAAGTATATAAGCGTAAGTATAGTACTAAAATAAATATTTATAAAAATTTATAGTATAATTTTAAAATAAGTTTTTATATATATTTATAAAAGAGGCGGCACGTATACGTAAAAAAAATAAATATAAAAATTTATAAAAATAGTGCGTATATACGCTAAAGAAATAAATATTAAAATATTATAAAGGTAGTATACGCGTAAGAAAAAAATAGATATAAAAATTTATAAAAAAACTATTTATATTTACTACCTACGCGTAGTAACGTAAATTTAAATATAAAAAAAAATATATAATTTACTATTTTAGCTGCTAAACTATAAAATTATATTTAATTTTTATAAACTCTTTATACGCAGTTTATATAGTAAAGACTATTTAATTTAATTTTTAAAATTTTACTATACTATATATTTAATAATTACCTCTTTATACTTTAGAGCGCTGGATACTAAAATATATAAAAGAATAAAGTCTTTTCTCTAGGATTATTACTATAACGTTACGCGACTCTAGACTGGCTATTTAAACTTTTACTATATTATATTATTAACGCTAACTCTTAACGAGTTTCTTACGTAGTAACTATAATAACTTTTTACTATTATTAATAACTTATAACCTTTTTAGATAAACGGTAATTAAAGTATTAAAATATAATATAATACTTTCTATAGAATTTTTATAAAATTTCTTAATCCTCTTACGTAAGGCTTTTTAGATTTAAGTTTTTATATAACTATTTTACAGCGCTATAGTATATTCTTTTTTTACTATTTATTACCTACTTTACTTTTATATATACATATATCCCCGCGCCCGAATAATCTTAACTATCTTAATAAGCTTTTTTTATTAGAGTATTACTTCTTTTATTATTTTAAGAAAGTTTTTTTTTTTTATTATTAAAGTGTTACTATTACTACTACTACTATTATTATTACTGTTCTCTACCTTAAATAAGAAAGTATAACCCTTTTTTTACTATTCTTTTACAAATTTTATTATATTTTTATATAAGTAAAATTAAATTTTATAGTTTTTATAAGTATTATTAAAATTAAGAATAGCGTTCTACTTAAATAAAAAGAGACGCGTTAAGATTAAATTAGAATTAAAAATATTAACTAAAAAATTTAGTCTATTAAATAGGCCAGCTAGTTATACTATATTAAGATAGGAGTCAGAGTAGTTTTTAACGTAATTTAGTTAGTTATTATTATTAGTAAAAGCCTATATTATATACTGCGGGTTACCCGGCTTAATTATTAAATACTAAAATACTAACGTAGATATAATAAAAATAAATAATTTAGTTTTAATTATATTAAAAAGATTTCTAAATTTTATATAGAGTATTTATAAAAAGAAGATAAAGCTATTACGTATACTATTTTAAACGCGCTGTATACAGCCTATAATTTTACTTAAAATAATAACTTATAAATACTTTATTATTATTTTATAATTATTACCCCGCCGTTATTACCGCTGCTACCTAATAAGTTATTTATTAAGTTATTACTCTACTAGCTATAATAGAATTTTAAAAATTCTATATTTAATAGGTTTTAGTTATAGCGCCTCTGTTTTATTTATCTATATTAAGTAAAAATATAATATATACTAAGTTAATACCGCTTTTACAGATAAACGTAAAAAAATAAAAAAAATATAAAAGAATAAAAATATTTAAAAATAAAAAAGAAAGGGGGGGAACGTCTAAAGTAGATATTAATTAAAATTTATAAAATATAATAATAATAACTCTAGAGTTATAACTATAAGTATATAATATAAAGAGGTATAAGAGAAATACGTAGGTAATTAAAGGTAAAAAAGAGTAGTAAAACTCTTAGACGCTAGCGCCGGCTAAACTTTAGCTTAGCGGCGCTAGTAAAGTAAATATTAATTAAAATCTATAAAATATAATAATAATAACTCTAGAATTATAACTATAAATATATAATATAAAGAGGTATAAAAGAAACACGTAGGTAACTAAAAATAAAAAAAGTAATAAGACCTCTAGACGCTAGCGCCGGCTAAATTTTAGCTTAGTAATACTAGCCTATAAAAGTCTCTACTTACTAAACTTATTTTAACCTATAATACTAACTTTTTATTTATAATAATTTTATTTTTTTTACTTTTAGACAGCTACCCGTAACTTATTTAATTATATAATTATATATAAGTAAAGTATAAGTCCTCTATCTATAAATTACGCCTAAAATTATTTATTTTAAATATTACGCTAGTTACGCGTATCGCGTTTTATTTAATAGTAGTTACTAAAATTTTATTTTACTATAATAGAAACTAGAGTACTAATTTCTATAAAGTTTTATTACCTCTTTTTACCTTTTTTTACTAGCTCCCTTTAACTAAAACGGTTACTCTAGCTAAAAATTATTAATATTTAATTTAGTAGTTACTAAGGCCTTATAAAGAGTTTTAGTACTTCTCTTTAATTATTTTTTTTTATTAAAACTACTAATCCGTTTAATACTATTCTTTAATTCTTTAAATATAAGTATAAAAAAAAAAAAAAAAATATGCGTATTATAGCGGGATTTTTTAAATAAAATAAAAATTTTTTTTTTAAATTTTACTTACATTTTTTTAGCGTAATAGGAAGTTAGTTAAATTTATAGCTTATTTTTTTTTAAAAGTATTTTAATAATTACTATAAAAATAGGTAAAGTAAATAAATAAGATTATTTTTTAAAAATAGAGGTAGTAAAATCCTATATTCTATTAGGGTTTTACTATTTCTACTCTTTCTCTTTAGTTTTTATTTTTAATTATTTTATAGTTTAAAAGGTTTTGCGGCTCTTTCTTTTAAAAATAGTTATAGTTCTTTTTTAGATTAGTTTATATAGTAGTATAGTACTATAAAAAATTTTTTTTTATCTATTATACCTATCCTATCTAAGTATATAAAACTTAATTTTAAAGAGCTTAATAAAGAGTTTATAATACTTTTTATAAATACCTTTATTATAATTTTAAATACGCCCTTTCTACAGACTAATTAATAGGTTAATAGTATTTTAAAAAAAAAAAACTAAAAGCTAAATAAGAAGAATATTACTATTTTTTTAAATATTTTAATTACTAATATTGCAAAGTTAAAGTTAGCTAATAAAATTATAGAGATCTTTTTATATATTATTAAATAAAAAATAAGTAATCTCGTATAGGGGGGTAAGAGTAACTACCTCCTACCTATAAAAAATCTTTTATTTAATTTTAAAATTATAGCGTTACTAAATAAAATATGTTTTCTTTTAAATTAAAATTAAAAGTCCCTAAATAAAGAAAAAACTATTTTATATACTATTTATCGCCTACGTAATATCTATATTACTAAGCCTATATTACCTATTTATAATAAGAATTTTTTACTTAGCCTATATTTAGATTACGCAGTGCTACTCTTTAAATTTTTAAATATATTCTTTAAAAAAAAAAATATCCGTTTTACTAATATATTTAAAATAAAATAGTGTAAGTAACTTCTACGCTATAAATAAAAACCTTAATATAAAATACGTTACCGACTTAAATTATTTAAGAGTAATAAAAAAATTATTAATAATATTACACTTACCCTTTTAAATATAAAACTTAATAGTTTAAAACTTTATTATATTAAATACCGCTAGATTAATACTATTATTAAATATAAAAAGTATAATAATAGAATTAAAATTACTAAAACTTTAGGTATTACTAAAAATAATAACGTAAAAGTACGTAATATAGTAAAAAATAGGCTAAAAAAATATATAAAGCTTATAGCTAATAAATTTAAATTTATTAATAGTAATAATAACGCTGTAATTAAAGAGCTATATACTAATATTTTAAATAAGTTTATAGATATTAATAAGTTTAGTAAGAATAAATACTCTAATAGTAAACTAAAAGAGCATTATAATAAGAAGCGTTAAGAAAAAGAGCGTTATAAAATAAAAAAACGTAAAAATACTATTTTTAATATAGATATTTAAATAAAAAATAAGCCTATTACTACTATTATTACTAAAAAAGAGTAAAACGTAGATAAGCTTACAGAAAATAAGTTAGTAAATTACTAAAAGAACTTTTTTAAAAAAAAAATTTAAAAGCTAACTAAAAAGTTTATATCTATATATTAGCTGCGCAAATAATTTCTAATAAAAAGTAATAATATAAAGCCTATACTATTCTAAAAATAAAACCTATAGTAGTGTTAAACGTATATTAATAAAAAAAGTTAAAAATATATAATTAGAGAAAATTACCTCCGCGAAATAATAGACTAAAATAAAATAAATATAAAAAAATCTATATTACTAAAAGTATAGATAAATTAAAACGTATATAGAGTCCTTTAGGAGAATTTTATAATAAATTTAAGTAGTTATAATATAAACTATATAAACCTAATAGTAATATTTAAGTTTATACTATATTTTATAGGTAAAGCGCTTAAAAAGCGCATAAAATAGTATAAGATTAAGTTATTAAATATTTTTTATCTAGGCAACATATCTATACTTAATAATACTAACTCTACTTATCTAAAATATATAGCTATAAAATAAGTAAAGTTTATAAATAACTTAAATACTAAACTTATAAATCTTTTTACTAAAGTTATAAGGGCTATTAAATTAAAATTAAATATTACTATTTTATACTAAGCTAACTATATAAAAGATTTAATAGAAAAATTATTATAAAAATAGTACTAATTATATAAGCCGCTTAATATAGAATAGTTTACGCGAATAAAAAAAAATATAAAAAACTTAAATAGTTAATAAATAGTGTAACTTTTATAATATAGTTTAAAAACTATTAGAAATTACTTATATATATATAGGTAAAGTCGCGCTTAATTTTTATACTATTTAGATAAAATATTATAAAGTGCCTAATTTAGCTATAAATAATAGGCGCTGTTAAAATCCTTTAGAAAATAAATAAAATTAATATAACTATTAAAAATACTATAGTCTAAATAAAAGTATAAAAAAATAACTAAAAGTAAAATAAAAAACTAAAGTATAAAGAATACTAAAAAGGTATTATAGTAATAGATAGTACTAAAACTAAAAAAATATTTTTTATACTTTTAGTTATACTATATATATATAGTAAACTAGCGTACTATAATATATATCTCTAAAGTTTTTAGTAAAAAGTAATAAAACCCCTTTATTATTATTTAGAGTTTTATTACTTTACCCCTTTCTCCCCCTCTATATACTTTAATATTAGCTAACTATCTTTTAGAATCTAAATACTAAAAAGAAATATATATAAGCTATAGTAAACGTAAAGAATATTAATACTATAAAAATAATATTAAACCTAAAAATTAACGTCTAATAGTATTCGCTATATTTTATATACTAAATAGCTTATAAGCTTTAGAAAGCTACTAGTAATATACTATAAATTATAAAGTATTATTTATAGAAGAAGAATACTAATTACGCCTTTAGTTATTTATTATTAAAATATAAAATTAAGCTAGATACGTTATATACTAAATATTTATTATTAAATTTAATAGATAAGCTTACCTTATATATAATAATTATTATAAGTTACCCGCTTAGTGCTACACGTTATAGGCGTTATATATAAAAAAAATAATTAAAAAAATACTATATAACTAAGTATAACGCGGATTTAGATAGCTTAAATTTTAATATACTTATTTTAAAATATTTTATTAACCTTATTAGCTACGTAAATCTTCTTATTAGTAATAAGTTTTATATAATTAAAATAATTAGTAATATACTTTATAACTAATTTTATTTCTTATCGGTAGGGACCCGTTTTATAGTTTTAATAATAGCTATCCTAACCCCCTAAAGTTATAATAATCTTACTAGATAACTTAATATAATTTATAACTTAAATAATAATAACTATATTAATATAAACCTTAGTATTAATAAGTATAAAGATTTATATACTAATACTTATCCTTTTAACTATATCTTTTTTTACCTAACTACTACTATATACTACTAAGTATTTTTAAAATTAAGTAAAGACTATACTACTATTAGTATTACGCAGCACTTTATATATAAAATAATTATACTAAAGTATAATTATTATTTAAAGTATAAAGTCTTTTATTATAAGTATAATAGTACTTAAGTCTATTTATTTAAGTAGTCTATACTATTATCCTGTAAAGTGCGCCTTATATACTATTTTAAAAATAAGTAACAGCGTCTTTATAATAAGTATACTTTTATTTATAAATTAAAACTAAATATAATAAATTATAAGTTAATAAAAAATATTATTTTACTTAATAGATAAATAGTTTATATTTTTACTAGTATAGTAATCTACTTAGAATTTTATTTTTTAGGTAATATACACTTTATTAAAGTAATAAAAAAATAGTTTAATAAGCTAATAAGTATAGGTAAAATTAACAAATCTATAAAGAGCGCTAATAAGAACTCTAGTTTAGAATTAAATAAAAATTTAAATAATAAACCTATAATAGCTAATAATAAGTATAAGAGAATTATTAAGGATAGTAACTTTTATAAGTATATATAGATAGTACTAGCGCCGACTAAACTATTAGTTAAAAGTAAAAAAAAAGCTATTAAAAAACCTAAGTAATAATCTTTAGCCCGCCCTACTAAATATTTAAAAAAGGTAAAAGTAAAAACCGCCGGTAAGTTTAACGCAATTATAATATATTAATAAAAAAAAATAGTAAAACCCTAAAATTAAATAGAATTTTACTACCCTCTTTTTCTTTTTCTTTTTTTCTTTTTATTTACTCTTTTATTATCTCTACTAACTTTATTTAGGTAAAGCTAAAATAAAGATTAAAATTATATATACTAACCCTAAACTGCGTATATTTTAAAAGTAGTTTAATAAGTATAAAAATTATTTATTTCTTTATAAGTTTTTTACTAATATTAATATAAGTATAGTAAAGGCGTTTAACGTAATGTTTAAAAATAAACGTTTTAATATATTTTATATATTTTTTTAAGCCTCTAGTATTTACTAAAAACTAGTATTTATTAATAATACTCTATAATTAAAGCTTATTAAAACTTATAAGTATTTTATTATATTTACTAATATATTACCGCGTATATAAGCCCTATATACACTAATTACTAATATTATTATTATTTAGTTTAAAAAGGCTATTATTTTTTACTTTTACCTATTAGAGTAAATATTAGTAACTATTATACTACGTTATTTTAAAATTTATATAGCAGCGATTATATCTACTAATAGTATTAAAAAGTAAAAAATTACTATTAATACTTTTAACGCTCTACACTCCTTCTAAACTACTAATATAAGTAATAATTTTAGTAAGACTACAGTAAATAGTATTAGCTTTATTAATATTATTATACTTTCTTATTTAATAAATAGTAGACTAAACTTATAAAAGTAATACTTATATATAATTACCTTTTTACCTACTACTTCCCTATTAATTTAATATTAAGCTATTAGGTATATTATTTACTTTAAATAGTCCTGTTCCTATTTTATTATTTAGTTATTTATAGTAAAGACGTATAATACTTATATAATAAAAAATTTAGTTAATAACTATTTTAGTACCTTTATATTTACGTTATTTAATACTATTCTATTTAAAAAGTACGGCGTTAAACTTAAATATTTTAATAATTAATTTATTAAATACTACAGCCGCTTATACTATAAGAATAATAAAAAACTACCTAAAAAGGTCTAAAAAAAAAAAAGCTATTAATTATTACTAAAGCCCTATTAGCGTTATTCTAATACTAAAATTTAGTTAATTTTAATATTAAGTTTTTAGACTAGAGGGATACTACGACTAAAGTTATAAAGCTATTACTAAATAAAAGTAATATTATTAGTAGTAGTATATCTATTATTTTTATTAAAATAGTATTTATTTAAACTATTAATATAATACGCGCTATATATAAAGCCCTTTTAACTTTTAGTTACTATAATTATAGCGCCCGTAATACTACTACTTTAAGTAACTAGTTTAATTTTTTAACCCCCTTAGCAGCTAATAGGAAAGCAGAATATAATAATAAAAAAAAAATAATAATAATAGTATAAATAAATCTAATAAAGGAAGAGATTAAAAAATAACTTAAGTTTAATTTTAATATAGAGTAGTAAACCTCTATAAAAAAAAATTATAAATAAAAGTAAAAAAGTTAGTAGTATAAGTAGTTAAAGCTAAGTATATTTATATAAGTAATTTAAAGAAGAGGGCTTTTAAAAAAATATACGTCTTTAACCCTAATCTTTTCTATCTATCTAGTAAGTAGTAGGTAGTATAAAATTTTAGTAAAAAAGGTTAAAAAATAAGTAATAGAAGGTATAGAATAAGAGCGTTAAGTATTAAGTATATAGTTTATATAAACGGATAATATAACTTATATAATATAGTTTAGTATATTAATATAACTAATATAGTATAATAAAATATATTTAGTTATATACTACTATACTATAACTATATTTATTATAGTATATTATACTATATTTAATTTATTAAATATACTTATATAATTTCTGTTATAATATATAATATATACTAAATAAAAAAAGGTATTAAAACTCTTTAGCTAGTATTTAAGTTATAGGGGTTTTATTACCCCCTTTTTTTTTTTTTTCTCTCCTTTCTTCCTTTTTATAATTATAGGAGTCTTATTACCCTTTTACTTTTTTTTTTTTTATTATTATTTTACTATACTAACTAGCCTACTACTATATATCCCTCTAATATACTTTTTTTATTAGTTTATATAACAGACCGAACTAATATAGTACCTTAAATAAAATTAATATTAACGCCTTTTATAAACGTACTTTACGCAGAACTTAATAAGCTTTAGTATTTTATATAATTAAGCCTATTTTTTTTAAAATTAATTACTAACTTACACTAATACGCTCTAGCTATAGAAATACTTAAAATTTTTATATTAAATTATAAAAATAACCCGCCGATTACTATATAATATATTAATAAAAAAAATAAACTAAATCTTAAACTTATATATAGTAATATTAATTAACTATTTAATTATTTTAATTATAATTAACTTAAGATTAGCTTTATATCTACTAGTACACTAAGTAAGTATTACTAATATATATATAAATAATTTAAATACTTATTTATTTAGTATTTTATTTTAAAAAATATAACTAAAACTTTTTTAATATCTTTTAAACTTATACTAAAAATTTTTATAATTATTTCGCCGACTTCGGTACTTCTAATATAGTAGTTATATAAAATACTTAATTTTATATACTAAATAAATTTAAATAAGCTATAATTCTACTTTATAAGTTTTAGCTAACAGGTATACCCTCTTATAGCTATTTATAAAAATTTAT
This sequence comes from Pleoardoris graminearum, assembly GCA_030770415.1. NCBI lineage: Eukaryota > Fungi > Ascomycota > Dothideomycetes > Pleosporales > Didymosphaeriaceae > Pleoardoris > Pleoardoris graminearum. The sequence goes on along the minus strand of JASEKS010000042.1, from coordinate 16,791 downwards.
TAAAAACTATAAGTTAGTATAAGAACTTATAAGTAGTTTAGTTGTACTAAAAAAAATTAATTTTTTTAAATTTATTACGTTTCTAGACTATCTATATAATATATAATTAAATATTAATTTTAAAAATATTAAAAAAGGACTAAAATTATAGTAATAATTCTTATATAGAGATTCTCTAAATTTTATAGTACTAGTAACTAAGAGAATATACTTAAATACTATATAGTATACACTAGACCTTTTTAGATTTAAAGTATATATACCCTATAAAGGACTAGTAATTATTAATAGGTATACTAAAAGGTTAAGGATACTTACTAAAAAAATATTATAAGTAAGTTTTAAATCTATTTTATATTTTATACTTTTTTATTAACTTAGAGAAATATAAATATTTATATAAAACTAAATTTTTTAACTAAATTTAATACGAGCGTATATTATTTTATTATTTTACTCTCTTTTCTAAATTACTAATAGTAAGTTAACTCTAGATTTTAAATATATATTATTTTATAGAACTATTAACGGGCGCTAAATTTTAACTTAATTTATAAATATTATTAATAGTTAAGTAATACTACTATTAACTATATAAGATATATTTAAAACTAAAATCTAAAAAAGTATCTTAATAATTATATATTTTATTTAATTTATTTTACTTATTTTTAAATTCTATTATACACTTTTTAAATAAGTATATTAGTAAATACTATAGTAAATTAAACTTTCTTTACTAGACTAACTTATAATAGAGACTTATAAAGGTAGAAACGTATATTAATATACTAAAAATAATAAAAAATTTTATATATTAACTTTTACTACTACGGATATTATATAAAATTAATTTTTTTAACTAAAAATTAACTAGGTAGTATACTCTAATATATTTAATAACTAAACTAGTATACTATAAGGTTATATTAGTATTTTAATTTATTAATTTTATACTACGCGTTTTTACTTTTATTTACGCTAAAAATAAGTTCTGTTTTAGTAATACTCTAAACCTAATAATAGCCTTAACTATTTAGTAATTATATTACACTTATTAGTACGTTTATATTAATAGTTTACTTAATAGTTATACTATATACTAAAAGGGATTATCTGTTATACTTTATATATTTAATTAAAAAATAGACCTATAGGTACTTATATAAAAAAATTTTAAATTTTATTTAGCTACTAGATAAGTTATAAGTTATAGAGTTATAGTATTTATAAAATTATAGTATTTATAGAGTTATAGTATTTATAAAGTTATAATATTTATAAAATTATAGTATTTATAGAGTTATAGTATTTATAAAATTATAATATTTATAAAATTATAGTATTTATAAAGTTATAATATTTATAAAGTTATAGTATTTATAAAATTATAATATTTATAGAGTTATAGTATTTATAAAATTATAATATTTATAAAGTTATAGTGTTTATAGAGTTATAGTATTTATAAAGTTATAGTATTTATAGAGTTATAATATTTATAAAATTATAAAACTATAAAGTTATAAAGTTATAAAATTATAAAGTTATAAAATTATAAAATTATAAAATAATAAATCTATATATTTAATAATAATATTATATCTCTAAAATAAATTTTTAATATTAGATTAGATTATACCTAAAAATAAAAATTAAATAAGCTACTAGGGGTAAGATATAGTTTAATATAGCTAATATAGTATAATATAATAAATTTAGTTCTATACTATTATACTATTATTATATTTATTATAGCGTATAGTACTATATCTAATATTTTAAATATTTTTATATAATTTTTAGTATAATATTATAGTATATATTATATAGAGAGGGGTATTAAAACCCTTTAACTAGTGTTTAAATTATAGAGGTCTTATTACCCCTCTTCTCCCCCCTTTTAGCCTTTTTTTTTTTTTTTTTTTTTTTATTTTACTATACTAACTAGCCTACTAATAGTTTTCGTAAATACGTCTTAAATAAAATATAATTTATATATATCTACTTTTCTTTTTATATATACATACTAGCTATAGACCCTAAATAATATAAAATTAAATTTTAGTCCTCTATAAATTTTACGGACCTTAGCTTCTAACTTAAAACTTTTATTTAGATTAAACTTAATATCGCCTTTCTATTATAATTTAATATAATAACTTTTAATAAACTACGTATCTACGTCTAAATACTTATTAATATTTAAAAAACTAAAAGAGTCTAAAAAACTAAAAGGATTTAGAAAACTAAAAGAATCTAAAAAATTAAAAGAGTTTAAAAAACTAAAAGAATCTAAAAAACTAAAAAGATTTAAAAAATTAAGAGAGTCTAAAAAACTAAAAGGGCGTAAAAAACTAAAAAATAATATAGGTAAAAACAGTAAATAAATAAAATTAAATAATAAAAATAGGTTATAAGCTTAGTAAGGGGTATAGGTAGTAAAAAAAAAAAAAAAAAAAAAAAAAAAAATAAGTTAAAAAATAATTTTAAAAAAAAAAAAAAAAAAAAAAAAAAAAAAAAAAAAAAAAAAAAAAAAAAAAAAAAAAAAAAAAATATAAAAAAAAAAAAAAAGGAAAAAAAAAAAAAAAAAAAAAAAAAAAAAAAAAAAAAATAGGTAGATAGGCCTGTTTAATACAGGAGAAAAAAAAAAAATAGTAAAATATAAAAAAAGAAAAAGAGTAATTAAAAAACTAATTCTAAAGTAACTTAACTATTTTTACGGAGGTATATATATATATAGTAATAAAAATAATTTAGTAGTATTTTTTATACTCTAAATCTAAATATTTATAACTACTAAACTTTAATATAATAGAATTTTACTACTCTCCCCTTTTAACTAATAGGAACTATAGGCTATTATAACTATATATATAATAGTTAATAAAAGCTATAAACTATCGTAACTATATACGTAGTAGCTAATAAAAGCTATAAACTATTATAACTATATACGTAATAGCTAATAAAAGCTATAAACTATTATAACTATACGTATAGTAACTAATAGGAGCTATAAACTACTATAATTATATATAAAAAAACTTTTATTACCTTAACTCCTTTTTTCTTAAATAACTTTATATACTTCTCTTTATAATATATATCTATTTAGTATAGTTATATTATATTAAATACCTATATTATAATATACTTTTAAAACTTAATTTATTCGCTAAAAAAAAACTTACTTGTAAATAAAAGTCTAATTAGAAATCTAATACTACTTAATAAATATTTAAAAAAGCGCTAGTACTTTTTTTATTAAAGTATTTTTAATACTATTTTTACTTTTATTTTAATTAAAAAATCTAACTAGTTTTACTTTTACTACTAAAATAAATTATATAAAATTTTATTTACTTTTACTATCTTTAAAAGTATTATCTATATTTTTAAATACTAATCTATAATTTTTAGTAGTCTATATTTAAATACTTTACGTACCTATAGCCTATATATAACTATTTTTTTAATTATAATAAGTATAATTACTATTATTAAAGTATATATAAGATTATATACCTACTATAGAGGTACTTATAGTATTAAATACTATATTACTTATATTTTTATAATTTATCCCTATATATCTATATTTTATAATTTCTATTTAGCTTTTATAGATTTTACCTATAGAGTAACTATTATTTATTATATAACTATAAAAGTCTTATAATAATATTAATAAAATATAAATATTATATTTACTAAACGTATAAATTACTATTTATTTAAAATACTCTTTATAGACTATATTAGTTATTTTAAACCTAAGTAAACTAATTAATAAATTAGGCCTACCCCCTATTAAAAAAACTATTAATAATATTAGCGTAGATTTTTTACAACTTTATAGTTCTATACTTTATTTTAAAAATTTTACGTTACTTAATTTTAATATAAAGACTACTAGTAATTTTAAATTATTTTTTAAAAATATAAACAGCTCCTAAAACTTAAATTATTAAATAGATTTACTAAATAAAATTTTTATATTAGTAACTAAACTTCCTTTACTATTAGAGTTAATTAATATTTTATAGTAGATTTTTTTAGATCTATTTTTACTATTACTATTTAAAAACCTTTAGAACCTAGTACTTACTAATAACTATATTAAAATTAAAAGTAATAAGATTTATAAAACTAAAAGCTTTAATAATAATAATAATAATAATAATAAACTATTAACTTAGTTAAATACGCGCGAGTATTCTTTAATTAATATAATAATTTCTTCGCCTATAGCGTAGTAGGGGTAAAATAGTAAAACTCTGCCTCTTACTTAAAATTTTACTACCTTTACCCCCCTTATCTTTTTTTTTTTTTAATATTATAGTAACGTTTTTATAGTTTATTTAATTAGTTTAATTTTTATTAATAACTAACTAATTTTACGTATAATTTAACAGTATATTACTATAATATATAATTATAACTTATATTTTTAAAACGTTAGTAATCGTTTATATATCTAAATATAATAAATAAATAGTTTTATATCTATATTTATACCTACTATAATAGTTTAATTTTAACTCTTAATATTACTATATATCTTAGCCTATTACTCTTATACTATAACTTATAATTTTAGAGACTAAACTAAACCTCTAACTAGTATAACTAATTCTAAGTTTAAATCCTAACTCTTTCTTAGTCTTAATCGCTCGGAAGCTAAGTTTTTAAAAATAAATAATAAACTTTATAAATTTCTTTAATAATTTAATTATAATAGTATTATATTCTTATTTAGTAACTTTAGTATCTTTAAATATAATTTTTTTATATTTTTCTTACTAGTATTTTTTAAAAAGTTTACTAATAACTAGCACGTTTTATTTTTATTAGTAGACTTATACTACTACTAGAATATATTATTTAAACTATATAATAGCTTCTGTTATTATATATTTTAGTCTAATTTTTTTATAAAATATAAAATATTCTTAAGCTGCGTTATATTAGCCTACTCTTAATATATTAATAATAAAGTACTTACTATTTAAATAAATATAGTTATTCTGCCTACCTTATAAAATATATATAACCTAACTAGTTTTAGGTATTACCCTATTAGTTTTACGTATATTAAAGTAAACTTATATATAAAATATAAAACTACTTAGTTCTATACTTTTAAAAAAAGTTAAATTAATACTTATTATAATATTTTAAAGTAGATTTTAAGACTGTTTTAAAACTACTTAGTAAAATTAGTTTAAAGTATTACTATTCTAAATACTAATATTTTAAGTAATACTTTTAGTAATTCTGTTTTTGTATTTTTATAATATAACCTTAAACTTTTTAAATTTAGTAGGTTTAAAATATTTACTAAATATTATACTATATTAGAAGAGTTTATTAAAATAAACTAGAACTAGACTTTTTTTAACCCTACTTACTTCTACTAGAACCTTAGTATTTAAATAGGCTTAATAGTACTAGACACTATAACCCTTTATAAAATATAATACTTTAAGTAGTAGGTATCCTCTTTTAATTATAATTATATTAACTATTATAATAAGTCTTACTTTTATATATTTACTAATACTAATACCGGTTCCGCTAAACTTAAATTTATTTATTTTAATATATTTTACTAAAATAAAATTATATATATAAAAGTTTATAATACTACTAAAGAGATTCTATACGCTTCTATTTAAAAATATAATTTTTTTAATAATTTATTTTATAAAGTCCTTAGTGCTATATAAAAACTATTTAATATATTTAAATTTAGTAAGTCTAGACGTACTAAATATATTACTATATAAATAAAATAGTTATTTAATTAAATTAAGTTTTTTAAAAATAGGATCTGTATAATCCTATTAAATAAGGCTTATAGTATATTATATTTTAATTATTAAAAACTTTAACTTTATTTTAACTAATTATAAAAAGTTTTAGCTCTAATTAAAATTAACAGTAAATACTACTTTACGTAATCTAAAATAAATAGTAAATATTATACGTTTTAGGTCTTACCTATTTATAATATAAATAAATTTTATATAGCTAAATATAACTGCTAGCTAATAGTTTTAAAATTAATTATAACTGTTACCTATTATATAAATTCTAGTATAAAAGAGTAAAAAATTAATTATATTAATATAATTATATTTATTTATATATTATATTTTATACTTAACTGTAAGGACCTTAGTAGTATTTTATTACTTATAATAAATAAAGAGTATTAGAAACTCTATATATTTAAACTAAAAAGTATAAATACTACTACAGCTCTTACGCGTAAAAATATAATATAACTTTAAAAATAATAAAATTTTAAATTTACTACTTTAATTAAGAAGTTTAGTATAGTCTAGATACCTTTTTATTTTAGAATATAAAATAAAATTATTTTAAAATTCTACCTTAATAAATATTTATATTTAAACGTATACTACTATATATTATAAAAATCTAAGCGTTAGCGCTTTTTTTATATAATATATATTAATAAAGCTCTCTAGTTTAACTTTATATATTATATAATAAAGTATACTTTAAAACTTAGTAAAAATACAATTAAACAAAATATATAGTAAAAGTTTTTTTTTTTTTAGCTATATAGACTATATATACGTATAATTTATATATTTAGGAGATAATTAATTAAAAATAGCTTAAATATACTAAAGCCTCTAACTAAAAGAATCTTAAACCTTTCTTTTATAAAATAAGTATAAAAAATTTATATACCTATAGCACTATTTTACTTACTTTTTTTAGTATATTAAATATAGTTTAAAGTCGTTTTAATATAAACTATTTTAAAACTACTAAGTAATAAAATAGTAAATAAATATTTTTTTTTATTTTATTTATAGATTGTATATAGTAAGACTAAATTATACCCCTCTTTACTCTTTATAAAGATAATTTATACTAGTTAAAGAATACCCTATAAATATAGGTAGTTTTATTTTATTTTAAGGCTTTTTAGACTATACTTAAAAATAAAATACTATTATTAGTATATAATAATTACTAAAACTTTTTTTTTAAATTTATTAGTATATATATCTAAATAATATTATACTACTCTAAAACTAGGGTATCAGAACTCGTTAGTATTAATAAAAAAATAAACTCCTAAAGTATATAAGCTAAAAGGGTAGTATAAAGTAATTTATAATAAATTAAATAAATATTTCCCTGTATTATTTTATTAGATTAAAAAATATTCTAAGAGATTATAGGAGGTAAAAAGGAATTTATAGTATTTAAATTTTAAAAACTACTCTAGTGTTATTATATATTTATTTAGAATAATTAAGGTTTTATAACTATATATCTATTTCTGCTTACTAATTCTAAAAAACTTAGATTTTTACTAATAATCTAAAGCTATATTAGTAAATTTTATACTAAGTTTTAAAAATAGCAGGAGTATCTAAGTAATAATAAAAAAAAAAATAGTAACTAGCTAAATCCTTTTAAATAAAAATAAATACACGATTCTATAGTCTCTAAAAATAATAAAATAAGTAATATATTAAAGGAATCTAGTATAGTAGACTATAATATTTTAATATAAATATATATAATTATACTATATATAATATTTATTTTATCTATAATAGTAACTATTTATATATAAAAACCGTATTTTTAAACTCTCTTTTATTTAAACTATTATCTAATAGAGAAATTATTATTTATATTATTAAGTAATCTTATTAACGTTATATAGTATATACTATATATAAACTATAAAATTATATAAATAGCAGTATATAAATATATACTAGTAAAAAAAATATATTAAAATTACTAATATTACTATAACCTATTTATTACTACTATATTAATCTATTACTAACTATAAACGCTAATTCTAATAAGAATATAATTAATTATAAGCGTAAACGTAGTAGACTAAAAGGTAGTATTAAAAAAGTATATAGTACTAATTAAATATTACTTACTATTCTAAAGAATACTAGTAAATAGTCCTTCTTTTTATTATAAAGTAAGCTACTAATAGTACTTATAAGTATAAAAGTATAATTAAATCTTTTTAAGCGTTACTCTAATATACAGCGTATTAAATAAAATAGTAATTTTAAACCTAAAAAAAGTAATAGTAACTATAAATAAGTTTAGTATAATTATATCTATCTATATTACTTACTAATATAGAAATTATATATAATAGTATAATATAATAAAATATATTTATTTTAGATCCTATACGCTCCGTATTACCTTTATCTCTAACTTTAATAGTAATAACTATAATCTTTTATTAGTAGTATAAAAAACCCTATTCTTAGTTTAAAAATAGCCTTTAGGGCGTTATAGGCGTTAGTATTAAATATAAAATAACTACAATATATATAATACTAATAAATATAAATAAAATAGTTTAGGCCTAAATAGAACCTTTTAACTCTAGTAATAATATTATAAAAGTATATATAAATAGGACTATAATAATAATAAAAATATAATAAAGAGAGAAGCTATTTTACTAAATTTTAAGAAATGTCTACAGCGTATAGAGAAAGAAGCTAAACTTAAATAATAACTACTAGCTACTATTAATATAAACCTAACTTAATCTACTATAGTATAGCTTATAAGAGAGAATAGACCCCTAATAGTAATAGTACCTATAGATTTTACTAAAGCTATATTAAGGCTATAAGAATATATTATATTATATAAAAATAAAAGAGCCTAAGAATAGTACGTTTTTAAATATATATAAAAGAAAAAAAGTAATAGTATAAACTATAGAGAGAAACGCTGTAAATAATAAAATAAAAAAAAATTTAAATAATTTTTAATACTATATACTATATATAGAGTAGAAAAATAGTTATATAAAAAAATACTAAAGGCTAATATATTAAGTAAGAAAATTTTACTTACTAATAGTTATACTAATATAAATATTAAAAATAAAATATATATTAAGGTTTAAGAAATATATAAATTAGATATTTAGTAACTAAATAAAATTTAATACTAATATAAATAAACTTATAACTAAACTAGTTAATCTTATACTTCTATTAGTAATATTAGATACGGATAAGAAGAAATTATAATAAATAAAATATAAAAAATAAAAGAGTTAATAATAAGTTAGAAAACTTATATATATATAGTTAATATATATATAAAATTAATTAGGTTTAAAATAAGTAAAGTGCTAAAAATATTAATAATAATTATAGATACTAAAAGAAGTAGAATAGAAATAATAAAACCCTATAATATAATTAATAATATTTATTATTATTACTTTACGCTAAATACTCTAAGCCTATATAAACTTTTTACTTTTTTATTTAAAACTATACTCTTCTATTATCTGCTATTTAGTATATAGTAGTTTAAAATTAATTTAGTAAAACTCTATATACGTAAAAAGCGTCTAAAAATAATATAAATAATAAAATATAGGTACTAGGGGGGAGAAAACTTAAAATCTATTTAAATACGACCTATATACGCAGAAAACGCCTAAAAATAAATAAAAAAACTAAATATAGGTACCGGGAAGGTCTAAAATTAATTTAGTAAAAATTTATATATATAAAAAATATTTAAAAATTATATTAATAACTATATATAGATACTAAAAGGGTAAAAAACCTTAAAATTTATTTTAATAAGACTTATATACGCAGGAAACGTCTAAAATAAATAAAATAAATATATAGATACTAGAGAGGTCTAAAAATTAATTTAGTAAAACTATATATACGCGCAAAAGATCTAAAATAAATAAAAAAAATAATTTATAGGTACCTAAGAGGCCTAAAATTAATTTTAAAAAAGACCTATATACGTAGTAGAATCTAGAGTTTTACTACACTAAAATATAATAATAGAAAAATATACTACCTAAAGGTAAAATACTTAAAATTTATATATACCCCTATACTAGGGCAGCTAATATTTATATAAACTTATTACTTTTTTATTTATAGCTATATACGATTCTACTACTGTTTTTATAGTATAATAGTTTAAAAAAATATTTATTTTTAATTTTATAACTAAAGGCGCCGGCCGTAATATTAAAAATAATATAATTAGGGCCCTATAATATAAAGGGTTAGGCTAAACTCTAAAAGTAGTTTTTAAATAAATATATAGTAGCTCCGTATTAATTACTTTTAAAATAGTTAAAAAAATAGTAAACTAAAAATAATAACTAAAAGACTTATATTTACTCTTTTACTATTTTTTTTTTCTATACCTCTAGTAGCGGGGAGTTTAAAAAAAATCTTATATAATTTTTATATAGCTAGAGTAGTAAATATATAATACCTCTTAAGCTACTATAAATATAATCTAGAAGGGTTATAATATATACCGGTAACTATAATAAAAATTTTAAAATAATAGTAATTTTTACTATAGTTACCTCTATATGCTAAACTAGATAATATATATTTACTTTTTTTAATTTTATTTTCTTTTTTTACGTTAATTCTACACTCTAGTAGTAAGAAGTTTAAAAATTTAAAAAAACTACTTTTATACGGCTGGGTAAATAGGTAAGTCTAAAAAAAATATTATAAAACTTATAATAGAGTCGCGCCTGTTACTTATATAAGCAGTATATTTAAAATATATTTTAAAATATTTATATATTTAAATAGTAGTACCTAAACTACTATAATTAAAAATAATAATAAAAGGAGAATATATATTTTTATATATTTTTATTTTTTATATATAGTAAAGTATTTTATTTATATTAATACTATTCCCCTATAAACTAAAAAAGGTAGTTAGAGGATACTTATTTTTATAGTATAATATTTAGCTAAGTATTTAAAGTTTACTTAAACTTTTACTATTTTTTTATTTAAAATTTTATATTTTTATTACTCACTCTTTGCGGTGCAGTAGTTTAAAAAAAACTTATTAAATTTTTATAGGCGCTATAGGGGGGGAAACGTTTAAAATAAATATTAATTAAAATTTATAGATAGCGGAAAAACTTAAAAAAAAAAATAAAAAGATATATAAGCGTAGGTATAATACTAAAATAGATATTTATAAAAATTTATAGTATAACTCTAAAATAAGTTTTTATATATATTTATAGAAAAGGCGGCGCGCGTATATAAAAAAAATAAATATAAAAACTTATAAAAATAGTACGTATATATATTAAAAAAATAAATACTAAAATACTATAGAGGTAGTATATACGTAAAAAAAAAATAGATATAAAAATTTATAAAAAAGCTATTTATACCTACTACTTACGCATAGTAACGTAAACTTAAATATAAAAAAAAATATATAATTTACTATTTTAGCTATTAAATTATAAAATTATATTTAATCTTTATAAACTCTTTATACGCAGTCTATATAGTAAAAACTATTTAATTTAATTTTTAAAGTTTTACTATACTATATATTTAATAATTACCTTTTTATACTTTAAAGCGCTAAATACTAAAATATAAAAAAGAGTAAAGATATTTAAAAGTAAAAAAGGGGGGGGAGGAACGTCTAAAGTAAATATTAATTAAAATTTATAAAATATAATAATAATAACTTTAGAGTTATAATTATAAGTATATAATATAAAAAAATATAAAAGGAATATATAGGCAACTAAAAGTAAAAGAGAATAGTAAAACCCTTAAACACTAACACTAACTAAACTTTAGTTTAGTAATATTAGTAAAATAGATATTAATTAAAATCTATAAAATATAATAATAATAACTCTAGGGTTATAACTATAAGTATATAGTATAAAGAGGTATAAAAGGAATACGTAGGCAACTAAAAGTAAAAAAAAATAATAAAACTTCTAAATACTAGCGCCGGCTAAACTTTAGCTTAGTAGTACTAGTTTATAAAAGTTTTTACTTACTAAACTTATTTTAACCTATAATACTAACTTTTTATTTATAATAATTTTATTTTTTTTACTTCTAAATAGCTACCCGCGACTTATTTAGCTATATAATTATATATAAATAAAATATAAGTCCTTTATTTATAAATTATATTTAAAATTATTTATTTTAAATACTATACTAGTTACGCGCCGTACGTTTTATTTAGTAATAATTATTAAAATTTTATTCTACTATAATAAGAGCTAGGGCGCTAACTTTTATAAAGTTTTATTACTTTTCTTTATTTTTTTCTACTAGCTCTCTTTAACTAAAACGGTTACTCTAGCTAAAAATTATTAATACTTAATTTAGTAGCTACTAAGATCTTATAAAAGATTTTAGTATTTTTCCCTAATTACTTCTTTTTATTAAAGCTACTAATTTATTTAATACTATTCCTTAATTTTTTAGATATAAGTATAAAAAAAAAAAAAAAAATATATATATTATAGCGGGATTTCTTAAATAAAATAAAAAACTTTTTTTTAAATTTTACTTATATTTTTTTAGCGTAATAAGAAGTTAGTTAAATTTATAAGTTATTTTTTTTTAAAAGTATTTTAATAATTACTATAAAAATAGCTAAAGTAAATAAATAAAATTATTTTTTAGGGGTAGAGGTAGTAAAACTTTATACTTTATTAGGGTTTTATTACCTCTACTCTTTTTTTTTAGTCTTTATTTTTAACTATTTTATAGTTTAAAAGGTTTTACAGCTTTTTTTTTAAAAAATAGTTATAGTCCTTTTTTAGATTAGTTTATATAATAGTATAGTATTATAAAAAATTTTTTTTTACCTATTACGCCTATCCTATCTAAGTATATAAAACTTAATTTTAAAAAATTTAATAAAGAGTTTATAGTATCTCCTATAAACGCCTTTATTATAATTTTAAATATACCCTTTCTATAAACTAATTAATAAGTTAATAGTATTTTAAAGAGGAAGAACTAAAAGCTAAATAAAAAAAATATTATTATTTTTTTAAGTATTCCGGTTACTAATATTATAAAGTTAAAATTAGCTAATAAAGTTATAAAAATTTTTTTATATATTATTAAATAAGGGGCGAGTAATTCTATATAGGGGGGTAAGAGTAACTACCTTTTACTTATAGAAAATCTTTTATCTAATTTTAAAACTATAGCGTTACTAAATAAAATACGTTTTCTTTTAAATTAAAATTAAAAGTTTTTAAGTAAAAAAGAAACTATTTTATATATTATCTATTATTTATATAATATTTATATTACTAAGTCTATATTACCTATTTATAATAAAAATTTTTTATTTAGCCTATATTTAGATCGCGTAGTCCTATTTTTTAAGTTTTTAAATATATCTTTTAAAAAGAAGAATACCCGTTTTACTAATATATTTAGAGTAAAATAGTATAAATAACTTTTATATTATAAGTAAAAACCTTAGCGTAAAGCGCGTTACTAATTTAAATTATTTAAGAGTAATAGGGGGATTATTAATAATATTATACTTACCCTTTTAAATATAAGACTTAATAGTTTAAAACTTTATTATATTAAACGCTACTAGATTAATACTATTATTAAGTATAAAGAGTATAATAATAAAGTTAAAATTACTAAAACTTTAGGTATTACTAAAAATAATAACGTAGAGGTACGTAATACGGTAAAAAATAAACTAAAAAAATATATAAAACTTATAACTAATAAACTTAAATCTATTAATAGTAATAATAACGCCGTAATTAAAAAGCTATACGCTAATATTTTAAATAAGTTTATAAATATTAATAAGTTTAATAAAAATAAATATTTTAATAGTAAACTAAAAGAGCGTTATAATAAAAAGTATTAAAAAAAAAGCGTTATAAAATAAAAAAACGTAAAAATACTATTTTTAATATAAATATTTAAATAAAGAATAAGCCTACTACTACTATTATTACTAAAGAAGAGCAGGACGTAAATAAGCTTATAAAAAATAAATTAATAGGTTACTAAAAAGATTTTTTTAAAAAAAAAATTTAAAAGCTAACTAAAAAGTTTATATTTATATATTAGCTACGCGAATAATTTCTAATAAAAAGTAATAATATAAAGCCTATACTATTCTAAAAGTAAAACTTATAGTAGTGTTAAACGTATATTAATAAAAAAAATTAAAAATATATAATTAGAGGGGATTACCTCTATAAAATAATAAACTAAAATAAAATAAATATAAAAAAACTTATACTACTAAAAGTATAGGTAGATTAAGACGTATATAAAGTTTTTTAAAAAAATTTTATAATAAATCTAAGTAATTATAACGTAAATTATATAAATTTAATAGTAGTATTTAAGTCTATACTACGCCTTATAAGTAAAGCGCTTAAGAAGCGTATAAAATAGTATAAAATTAAATTATTAAATATTTTTTATCTAGGTAATATATTTATACTTAATAATACTAATTTTATTTATTTAAAATATATAGCCGTAAAACGGGCGAAGTTTATAAATAATTTAAATACTAGACCTATAAACCTTTTTACTAAAATTATAAGAGCTATTAAGTTAAAATTAAATATTACTATTTTATATTAAGTTAACTATATAAAGAATCTGATAAAAGAATTACTATAAAAATAATACTAATTATATAAACTACTTAACGCAGAGTAGCTTACGTAAATAAAAAAAAATATAAAAAGCTTAAATAGTTAATAAATAGTATAACTTTTATAATATAGTTTAAAAACTATTAGGAATTACTTATATATATATAGGTAAAGTTATACTTAGTTTTTATATTACCTAAATAAAATACTATAAAGTGCTTAATTTAGTTATAAATAATAAGCGCTATTAAAATTTTTTAAAAAATAGATAAAATTAATATAACTATTAAAAATACCGCAGTTTAAATAAAAGTATAAAAAAATAACTAAAAGTAAAATAAAAAACTAAAGTATAAAAAATACTAAAAAGATATTATAGTAATAAATAATACTAAAACTAAAAAAATACTTTTTACGCTTTTAGTTATATTATATATATATAGTAAACTAGTGTACTATAATATATATTTCTAAAGTTTTTAGTAGGGGGTAATAAAACCTCTTTATTATTATTTAAGATTTTATTACTCTACTCTTCTCTCCCCCTTTATATACTTTAATATTAGCTAACTATTTTTTAAAATTTAAATACTAAAAAGAAACGTATATAAGCTATAGTAGATATAAAAAATATTAATATTATAAAAGTAATACTAAACCTAAAAATTAATATTTAGTAGTATCTACTATATTTTATATATTAGATAGCTTACAAGTTTTAAAAAACTACTAATAATATACTATAAATTATAGAATATTATTTACAAAAAAAAAATACTAATTATACTTTTAATTATTTATTATTAAAGTATAAAATTAAACTAAATATATTATATACTAAATATCTATTATTAAATCTAGTAAATAAGCTTACCTTATATATAATAGTTATTATAAGTTATTTATTTAATATTATACGTTATAGGCGCTATATATAAAAGAAATAGTTAAAAGAATACTATATAACTAAGTATAATATAAATTTAAATAGTTTAGACTCTAATATATTTATTTTAAAATATTTTATTAATTTTATTAGTTACGTAAATTTTCTTATTAGCGATAAGTTCTATATAATTAAAATAATTAGTAATATACTCTATAACTAATTTTATTTTTTATTAGTAGAGGCCTATTTTATAGTTTTAATAATAGTTACTCTAACTTTTTAAAATTATAATAATTTTACTAAATAATTTAATATAATTTATAACCCAGATAATAATAATTATATTAATATAAATTTTAGTATTAATAAGTGTAAAAATCTATATACTAATATTTATTCTTTTAATTATATTTTTTTTTACCTAACTACTGCTATATACTACTAAGTATTTTTAAAATTAAGTAAAGACTATATTACTATTAGTATTATATAGCGCTTTATATATAAAGTAATTATATTAAGACGCGATTATTATTTAGAGTATAAAATTTTTTATTATAAGTATAATAGTACTTAAGTCTATTTACTTAAGTAGTTTATACTATTATCCCGTAAAGTACGCCTTATATATTATTTTAAAAATAAGTAGTAGCGTCTCTATAATAAATATATTTTTATTTATAAGTTAAAACTAAACACGATAAATTATAAGTTAATAAAAAATATTATTTTACTTAATAGATAAATAGTTTATATTTTTACTAGTATAGTAACTTACTTAGAATTTTATTTTTTAAATAATATATACTTTATTAAGGTAATAAAAAAATAGTTTAATAAGCTAATAAGTATAAATAAAATTAATAAATCTATAAAGAGCGCTAATAAAGACTCTAGTTTAAAATTAAATAAAAATTTAAATAATAAACCTATAATAGCTAGTAATAAGTATAAGAAAACTATTAAGAATAGTAACTTTTATAAGCGTACGTAAATAGTACTAGTGCTAATTAAACTATTAGTTAAGGGTAAAGAGAAGGCTATTAAAAAACCTAAGTAATAATCTTTAGCCTACTCTACTAAATATTTAAAAAAGGTAAAAATAAAGACTACTAGTAAGTTTAATATAACTATAATATATTAATAAAAAAAGGGTAGTAAGACTTTAAAATTAAATAGAGTTTTACTACCTCCCCCCCCCCCCTTTTTTTTTTTTTTTTTTTTTTTTTTTTTTTTTTTTTTTAACTTTTTTTTTGTAAAACTTAAATAAATACTAAAATTTTATAAAATACATCTAAAATCAGTATATTTTTAATATAATTTTATAAATATAAAAATTATATTTTTTTTTTTAAATTTTTTTATTATATTAATATAAGTTTATTAAAGAATTTTA
>JASEKS010000419.1:0-65594 GCA_030770415.1 Pleoardoris graminearum | reverse complement strand
TATATTATTATATTAATAAAACAAGGAGTAAAAAATTATTATAAACCTTACTCCTTTTTATAATTAGTTTAACTTTAGGTATAAGGACTTTATTTATATAGTCCTTACTAGTAAAAGAAGTAAAAAAATTAGAGTATTTTAATAAATACTAAATTACTTCTGCCACCTATCCATATTACACCCTAAACTTATAGAGTAAGATTATAATCTATAAAATAATTAATATAATTTATATTAAAAACTAAAACTATAACATAGAAATATATAAAATATTATATATTGTAATATTTTAAAAAGTTAAAATAACTTACTTCGTAATTAGCGAACAGCTAGTTCTTTTTTAATTTTATTATTATCCCTTTTTTAATAATACTCCTTTCTAGTCTAACCCCTTTATATTACCAACTTATCAGAAAATATTTTTTTTGAATTTATATTTTTTATATTTTATATATTTTTATTAACGGATATTAATCTTTTGTAAGTGTTTACTTTATTTATAATTAGGTTTTTTTTAACTTAAATTAATTATATATCCCTCCTCTTTTAAAACTCTTTATAATAGTCTTTTTATAAATTCTAGATTATTTTCTAATAGTATTCTTTTATTATCCTTCTTAGGACTTCTAGTTAAGTTCCTATTAATAACACTTTTATCCTTTTTAGTTAACTTTTTTATACCCCCTGTATAAACTTTTTTTATATTATAAGTATTGTCTTTATTATTATTTTTATTATTCTCTTTCTTTTTAATTCGTTTTAAAGTGTTAAAAATACTTTGCTAAGGCTGTTTTAAAGTAGTAACAATTAAAAAAGGAAAAGTGTTTACTTTTAAAAGTAAATTAACTTTATATTTAAGTTTTTAAAGATTTAGCGCCCTTTTAAAAGAATAAAAGTTTAAGTTTATAAAAGTTAAAAGATATTATAATATACTATAATATTAAGCATATATTACGTAAGCACTAATTATATAAGTAAGAGCCAAGTTTTTATTAATAATATAAATTTATTATTATATAATATATTCTTATTAAAAATTAGGTCACGTAACCTACGCTAGTCCTAAAATAGTATAGTTAAAATTATAGTTAAATATATTCACTAACTAAAAAGTTATAGAGACCTAAAAAAACGACTAATAGAATTATTATATTTAGGTAATTTTAGTTTATGACGTGTACTTCCTAAGCGGTAATTAAAATCCTTATATATATCTCCTGAACTTTCTTTTTAAAACGGTATAATTAGCGTATTTTTAGGCTTAGTAATTAATTTTATATTAATTTTTAAAAATAATAACTTCTAGATTAGTCTTTTCTTAATGTCAACCCCCTGTAATTAGGACAGCGAGATAAAGTATTAGCCGGATTTATTAATTCTATTTTATAAAATATATTTAAATTATATTTAAAGAAAAGTCGATATAATTATACTTAATATAGTAATAAAGGTTTTATTTATATAAATTATTATAATCTATACAGATTTTAAAATTAGTACTTTATAAGTATTACTTTTAGTATTTAACACTTTTTATAATAGTAAGGAGTTTTTTATTATATATCTTATAATAGTACTACACGACGCCTAACTTTTTTAAATAAAAGTTAATTAGCTACTACTAAAATAATCTATTCTTCTTAACCCCTGGATCGTTGTCTAGGCGTACTTATTACTTTTCGATCTATTCTTCTTAAAAACTAATTAGTTTAAAATAGTACTAATAGCTTTATTAGAGGCGTTTATTTTTATTATAAGTTTATTTTTTATACTTAAAGTATAAAAGTATTAGTAGTTTATAAAAAGTATTTTAAAACTTTATAAAAGCTTTTTTACTAGTGTTACCTATATTAATATAAACGCTTTTTTTATAACTAATATATCTCTAGCGCTACCTAGCGCCTTTTAGGTTACTTTAGTAAATAATAGGGCTAACTAAAAAAATTAGTTTATAAAGCTAATAAAAATATAAATATTACGTATATAAATAGATTTAAGCTAATTTTAAATTATTTTAACTTAAGTTAAATCTATTAAAAGGTCCTTAGGTAAAATAATAAAGCTAAAGTATTTAGTAGACGTAGTATACTAAAAATATTTTTTTTAGATTTAAGTAAAATTTTACTTTATATAAATACTGTAATAACTTTTTTATATAACTTTTAAATTTTTTTAAAATCTTAGAACAGAAGTATATTATTAAGGTATATAATATAGATTATATTAACTAATTTAATAAGTATATATAATATAAGCTATTAAAACAATATAGGCATATTTAGTAAGCTAAAAAAATAACTATATATTTAAAATAGCTATACCTTATATAGAATATAGTCTTTTATTTATTACTTTTTATAATATAAATATAATAGTAAGCTTTCTATAAATTAAATATAGTATAGATTTACACTTTTATAAAATAGTTAAATAACTCTATAATTAGTAAAAAAGTATTATAATTTTTAATTATAATTTTATTAAGGCCTCTATAGTCTATATAGAGCCTAAGGCTACTATTCTTCTTTTTTATAGAGAGGATAAAGGTTCTAATAGAGAATTTTAATTACTAAATTTATTTCTACTTAAGATATTTTTTTATATACTTTTCAAGAACCTCTAGTTTAGAAACTAACAAATTATATATAAAATAATATAGGAGATTAGTACTAAATTTAAAATTAATTTTCAGATTATTTAATCTATAGTCTATAGGGATTTTAAAATTTTTATTTAAAGCTAGATTTAAGAAATTAGAGTATTAAGATAGTATAAAATATTTTTTATATCTATTTAGTCTATTTTAGACCGGAATTTTTATTAAGCCTACTAAGTATATATATACTGAAGTATTTAAGTTATATATAATATACCTAAACTCTTTTACGCTTTTAAAGATAATTTTTATAATAAAAATATTATTTTTTATTAAATTTACCTCTAAAGATATTTTTTTAAATATTAATATTTATTTTTAGGTTCTTTTAGTTAAACTAATATAGATTTAAAAAAATTTATATTAAAAGAGATCCGCGACTATAAATAGAACTAACTAAATTTAATTTTAACTATATAAGTTAGTTAGATTTATTTTAGCTACTATAGTACTATAAATAGTTATATTAAAACTATTTACTACTTATACTAATAATCTATTAAGAGTAGTTACCTTTAAGCCTATCTTTTTTACTAGCTTAGCGCTTATAAAATTTAAAATAAATTCTAAGTTTACTAAAATTTTAATATAGCTTCTATTTATAACTCTAGCCTTTAAGGTAACTATCTCCTTAAATTAGTTATATAACTAGTTAAATAAACTACTAATATACTTAACCTTAGATATTTTCAATAAATAGCTTATAATAAGTTAAATATAAGTAGTAAGTACTATAATTACTTTTACCCCTTTTTTTTCTACCTAAGTTAATAGCGCGGCCTTATTAGTTACTTTTTTAAATTTAGAGGCTATCGGTTTATTTTTATATTAGTAATTAAAAGTATAATAGGCCTTTTTACTATAATAGTAATATATTAGCGTTATAGTAAAAAACTCTATTTTAGTTAATATCTTATTAGATAAGTCAGCGCCTAACTATATTTATTAGTTTTACCTAAAATATTTTAGAGTTTAGTAAATTTTTTTATATTTTATATATAAAGGTATACGCATACTCCTCCTTTTTTAAAACCCCTTTTAGTCGCCCTAAGCCACTACAGCCACACTATTTGTGCGATTAATATATAAATATAAATATATATTTATATTTTATATTTTTTTTTTAGGCCTTTATATTCTAAAATTACTAGTATTAGTTATTTTTTATATTAATTAAAAAAATTAATTTTCTCTTTTATTTTAGCAATAGTATTAATCTATTATTTTTTTAAAATTTATAGTTTAGTCTAAACATTTTTATTTAAGTAGCTTATAAAATTTTAAATCTATTAGAGTTCCTTATTAGTATTAAATATATTTAGGTTCTTTTAAAAAAAATTAATATAGTCTAAAAGTTTTATTAAAAACTACTAAGATTATTAAATAGTTTACTTAAAATTAATTTTAGTCTTATTAAACTATTAAAGTGGTCCTCTAAAGATATCTAGTATTTTAATTTTTAAAAAATTTTAAGTTTCTTTTTATAGTAGATTAGGGCTAAGTTTTAAAATAATTTTAGCCTTTTAGGTAGTTTAAAGGGGATTATTAATATAGATAATAATATATTTAATCTTTAAAATCTCTATTAGAAAATTAGTTAATAATTAGTAAAAATACCGTTTATAATTATTTTTTTAAAAGTTAATATTATATCTACTCTTTTTGTTATAAATATAATAGACCTTTAGTATTAGTAGACGTATAGCTAAAATAGAAACTAAAATAGTATAATTCTATAAAATAGTTAAATATTTTATTATTATAGTTTAGTCGCCTATATTAAAGTAATAGTAAATATTAAGTAATTATTTTTTTTATTCTTAACTCGTTAGAACCAAGCCCGTATTTTTTTTAAAATTAGTAAATATAAAGGGTTTTAATTAAAATAAAAGTATTTAACGATAATAATTAGTAATTATTTATACTTTTTTATACCCTAATAGGCCTAATAGAGGCGTCTTAGTAGCTTATATAAAATTTTAAAAAACTTAAATATTAGATATACTACAAGAGGACTTAAATTTTTTTTTTAATTTTTAAATAATTTTAGTATTTTATAGAACCAGCGTATTACGCGTAATAAAGTAAGAATACTTTTTTAGAGCTATATTATACTAAATTACTTTTAAGAATAAAACAGTAATTTAAATATTAAGAATTAGAGTAAACTAGTACTATAGTATAATATATAAATTAAATTAAATATATATTATTTATAAGAGTTAAAAGATAAATTACTACTTAGTTAAAGCCCTATAGTGTATATTATATATTTCTTATAATATAAGTACGCTTTTATCTAGAATAGAAATACCTAAGTTTTAATAAAAAAATACCTTTTTTAAAATTTATATATAATAAAATAATAGGCCTAAAAATACGTAAGTAATACAAATTTAAAAAAAAATTATAAAAAAAGTTATAAGTATTTTACTTACTACTTATTAATTATATATAATTAATTAACGTACTTCGCGAGTTTTATAAAGTCGCGGTATAATATAATAATAAGAACTTAATAAATATTCAATAGTTTAATATAATACTAATAAGGCTTTATATAAATAGTATAATAATAAAGGCATGCACATACTCCTCCTTTTTTAAAACCCCTTTTAGTTGCCCCGAGCCACTACAGCCACACTATTTATTCGATTAATATATAAATATATAATAGTATAAATTTAAAAATCTTAAAAGTTATACTCCTTTCTTTTAGTAAGAGTAAAGTATTTTACTAAATATAGTAACGCTCCGCTTATATTCTAATTATATATTTATAAATTAGCGATTACTCGTAATTATTTTTAAAATTATTAATAATTACTAGTTATAATTATACATAACGCGATTAGCCTAGGGGGTTACTAAATATATAAACTTTAAAACTAAAGAGAGTTATTAGGCTGTTACCTAGAGCCTATATAACTAAATATTTAATTTTTAAGCTAGTAAGTCTAGTTATTTATTTTATACTCTATACTATATTATTATCTTCTATTTTTTAAAATCGCACTCTACTATATTATAATTTTTATAGGTCTTTTTATTTCTAAAACGTCTATTACTATATTAATTTTAAATAGGTAACTTACCGCCTATTATACTAACCACTCTTAGTAGTAGTAATATTTTAAGCTAATATAAAGTTTAAAATTAACTAAAACTATTTGCCTACGTATAACTTATTAATAAGTTTTATACTATCCTACGTGTACGTAACTTTCTAGTAAAGAATAGTTTTTTTAAATATATTATTTTTAGTTCCTTTGAAGCTCTTCTTAGTATATTATTTTATATAAAAAATTTTAAACTAATAAAATAAAAACTTTATAGAAGTAGGTAATTAATAAAAAAGGGTTAAGAAATTTAATATTATTAATAAAACTAGAAGTAATAAAGCGACTTTAGACTTAAATTAATAAAATAAAATAAATTTATTAGTACGCTTATAAGATCTAAAATAAATAAAAAATAATTAAGTATTATAAACTCTAAGAAGTCTCTTATCCTTATTTAGCAGGTATTACTAACTAGGTAGTACGTGCCTATAGGTAATATAGGTACTAAAAATAGTAGGTAATAATTTTTTTTATAAGGCTAAATAAGTTAGGTATATACGTAACTTATTTTAGCAGGTCTTTATAGTATTATTATTTTAGTAGGAAGTTTAATAAATAGTATAAAGGCTTACGCAGAATTAGGTAGAAAAATATTATTTTAAATTATATAATAAGACTATAATAACGTTACTAATTCGCGGACTATTAATAGGCGGGGTAAAATATAATAAAAATAAAATATAAAAGAATAAATAAGCCTTTTATACTTCTACTTAGGAGTAAATTACGTATAATAAGTTAAAATTACCTAAATATAATAATTTTTTAAATCTCTTTTTTAGATATCTATAACTGTTTAGTTAGTAAATATATTTAATTAAAATTTCTACTATACTATTTTAGGCCTAGTCTAAGTTACGTAACTAGTGTTTTAAAGTATATTAGTAATTTATATATTTATATATTAATTAAATAAAAAGTGTAGCTATAGTAGCTCGGGGCGACCTAAAAGAGAGTTTAAAAAAAGTATATATATATCTTTATACTTTATATATTAAAAATGTTAGATAAGGCTAGATTAAAAAAGTATAGCGCTGTACTAGTATATTACTAGCGTACTTAGTACGTCCCCCTAAAAAAATATTATGTTAAAAAAATTAAAAAGTTTAATACTAATACTATATTCTTTAAAGAAGAAATAGGTAGGGTGCTGTCTACGTATCTCTCCTCTATCCTCTCCTCTATCTTCTCTTATATGTAACATAGCTAAACGTTTATTAAATAAAAAAATACTTACTAAAATATTATTCTTTTTTAAAGGTCCTAATACTTCTTCTTCTTCTTATTTTATTAACGCTAATAACAAGATAATTTTAATTAATCTTAAGGCACCTAATATAGTTAACTAAGCTTTTTTTATAATATTTTTTTACTTTATAAGTAATAAGAATATAACTTTAGTAAATACTTACTAGTAGCCAGTACTTATTTACTTAGTTATTATTATTCTTCTTATTAAACTATCCCTTTATTATTAGTAAATTAGTTATATAACTATTAAAAGCTTAGCTCTAGTAGCTATTTAATAGTTACTTTTAAAGTTATAAAATATAACTAACTACGCCGCCTACTAATTAATTTATAATACTCTAAATACTATTACTTATACCTATTACTTTTTATATTTTATAAGCTTTTATATCCCTAAATATACTAACCCTATATAGCCGCCTATAGTTTTAATTACTTTTTACCCTTTACGCTCCGCGCTTAGCGCTTAAAATAAAAAAAACTTCCCCTGTACTAGTATACCGTATAGGACCTCTTATATCTAGAATCTAACTATTAGCTTATATAGAAACTCCTAGTTCTTTTTTAATAATAATAATAAATTATTATTAACTTAGTTTTTAATTTCCTAAAGTCTATAAAACTATTTTAATAGGTTATATCTATTTTCTACTACTTTTAGGTATTATTACGCCGTTTACTATAGCTTAACTAGATAGAGCGCTTATATAATATTAATATAAAAAACCCCTCCTTCCTTCTAGTATAACTAAATATAAATAAAATTTTAATAGTCTAAGTACTATAAAGTAATTATTTTTTAAATATTTTTAATATACGTCTTAGTAGTAGGCTTATAATTATTAATTTTATTTAGTCTACCTAAATAAATAGAATAAGCTTTTAGCTTAATCTTATCTTTAGCAGAATTAAATTTAATATAAAAATTAAATATTAGTACTTTTATTTCTAGTTAGCTATTACTAACTAACAGTTTACCCGTAATATTATATATATAAAATATTTATTTTAAATAATTTTTTTTAGCTACTATAATAATAAAATAACTTATAATAGTAAAAATAGTTATAAAGGAGGTAACGCGTATAAAATAGCTATAACCTATTTTATAGTATATTACTCCTAATATAGTATTCTTACTAAACTTTATCTCTTTTATTAGTTTTTTTTTATTAAAAGTATACGTGCCACTACTAGCTATATATAGCTAGTAGCTTAATTAGTCTTAGCGCAGTACTTTTATTATCTCTCCTTTTATACGCCTTCTTATACCTATATATATAGTAAAAGTATATATATTTTTATACTATTACTTTACTATTAGGCTAGCCTACGTCCTTTTTAACTTACTTTTAATAATTACTTACTAGTATAGATATTTTATCTATCTAAAAGTAGCTAATCTTTTTTATTTAGTAACTAATAGAGAAGTTAATTATAATAAAATTATAACTATTCTTAATAATAGGTACTAGCCTAATAAGTTAATTAAATTATTAATAAAAGAAGCGGTTAAAGTTATAAATATTAGATTAATAATATTAGTAGCGGCGACTTTAATAAGTAAAATAAGTATTATATAAATATAGTAGGTGCTTTTTAGTATAAGAGATATAGTAAAGGTATTAGTAACAGCGGTAATAATAATAGAGATAATAGTAAAGGTAATAGATAATAAAGTTAAGTATAAAGGTATATATATATTCCTCCTTTTTTAAACCCCTTTTAGTTACCCTAAGCTACTACAGCCACACTATTTGTTCGATTAGTATATAAATATATAGATAATAAAGTCTTTAGTAGGTAGAAATACTAAAGTAATTAATATTTAAAAGTTTTAGGGGGGCCTATATATAGTTTCTTTAGTACGCAGACTAGGTAGGTAAACTAGTAAGTATATAGGTACTTAGTATTATAGTTAACTATTTTTATAGGTAAAACAGAATTTATAATTATAAATAAAAATATTAACTATTATTAAATACTACACCACCTGTATAGGTGAAGTAAAAAGTAATAAGAATAAATACAACTTCTATTTTATATAAAAATAAAATTAAAAAGTAAGTATCCGGTTATAATAGCAGTTATTAGCTAGTAATCTAATTATAAAATTATATACAAAAAAATTTAGTAAATATTTATATAATTACTATATACGTAATATACTACTAATATTATTGTATATAATAATATCTTTTTAATTATATAATTTTTAAATCTTATTCCTTTAACATAGCGCAATATTAATTAAAACTTTAATTTAAAATTAATCTTCTTTTAAAGTATATACTTATATTTTAATAATTATATTTATTTTAAAATAACTCCTAGGAGTATTTATAATACTATATAATATATTTAAATAAAATAATAATATATATAATATAAATAAAGTTAAAAGGAATATAGTTTCTAAGGTAATACAAAGAGTAAAAATAATTATTAGTAAAGACTTAATTAAAAGAGCTAAAAAAGAAAATATATAACTATTACTAGAAAATAGTCTAAATATTTTAAAAAGATTTTTATAAAGAGTCTTTTATAAGAGTAGAGTTAAAATAATATTATAAATATTAAAAAACCTATACTTAACTAAGAAAATACTAATAAGCAGGTAAAAATATGTAAAAGAAAATATTAAAAATATTAAAAATATAAATTTAAAGTAAAAAAAAATTTTCTTATAAAATAGTAATATAAAAGGAAAAGATTAAAAAGAAGCATTATAAAAAAAGAAGTAAAAATAGAATTAGAAAATGACTAGCTATTACATAATATAAATATAAGTTATTTTAATAGTTTAATATATTAAGTATATTCCTATTTATATATTTTTACGTTATAGTTTTATTTTTTTTAATATTATTTATATTAACTATTTTATTAGTTATAATTTAATATATATATATATATATATTTGTATACTAATCGAACAAATAGTGTAGCTGTGGTGGCTCAGGGCGACCAAAAGGGGTTTTAAAAAAGGAGGAGTATGTGTATGCCTTTATACTTAATGTGTCGAAAAATATAATATAATATTCTAAATTTAGAATAATATTTAGTTAAAAAATAAAAGTAATTTAGTATTAACTAAAATATCTAATTTATCTATTTCTTTTAATAGTTAAGACTATAAAAAAAAGTTCTTATATCTAAAGCTAAACAGAAGATATATAGAGGTAAGTAACTTTATAGATTTTTTAGTTCTTTTTTTAATCTAATAATATAACTATATATATATATATATATTATATTATATTATTATTATAAATTTTATACTAATATTAATTTATACTAGTAATATTAATAAGTTAATACCCTTATTTATAAAATAATAAACATATTAATCTAGTTTAAAAATAATTAAAATATATATATATATATTGTATTTAGCCTATAACGCTAATTTAGGCCTTGTAAAAAATATATAGAATAATAAAAAAATCTAGGCTAAATAAGGATAAACAGGCTAATTTACGTATATAATTAAGTTTAAAAAGTATAGAGACTATTAAAAACCTAGTTTTAAATAGTAAAACAAAAAACTATAAAAAGTTATTAATAATTATATTTTATTACTTACTAGCTATTATAAAAAACTTATAGAATCTTAGGAATACTAGAGTAAGTACTAGGAATATATTATTTACTAGTTTATTATTAAAGTTTTGAAAAATAAACTTTTAATAATAATTATATAATTAATATATAAATAATAAAAAACAACTTGTATATTAATATAATATAACCTCTATTATTATATATACAAAAGTAAGCTAATTTTACACTTTAAATAAAAAGTTATAATAGCTTAAAGTAGAGTCCTAAAAACATTTTAATTTTACTAATGTTTTATTACTCCTAAACCCTTTAGTACATAGGCAATAAGTAGGAATCCTTAATATACCTATCTTTCTCTTTAATATAGTATTTTTTTTCGTATTTTTAGGCATTATAACTAAAAGGTTATATTATTTTAAAAAAAAGTAACTTTTTAGATTAACCCTTTATTAATATTACCCCCCTATAATGCTACTAATCTTCTCTTCCCTAGGGTTATTACCGTAATATTATATAACTCTAGACTAGCTATTTAAACTTTTACTATATTACGTAATTAACTAACTCTTAACGAGCTTTTTACCTAGTAATTATAATAACTTTTTACTAGCGCTAATAACCTATAACCTTTTTAATAGTAATTAAAGTATTAAAATATAATATAATACTTTTTATAGGATTTTTTAATTCTTTTATAATAGTTACTAACTCCTCTAATAGTTTTATATAACTACCTTTATATAAAGAGAGGTAATGTGTAGCGTCGAGACACTAGTCCAAAAAAGGTATAGGCTAAAAAAGTTATTCCCCCGGATACAGTTAAAAATATATAACTACATTATAGCACTATAGTATACCTTTCTCTTACTATTTACTATCTATCCTACTCTTATATATACGTATAAATAATTTTAACCGCCTTTAAAAGCTTTTTCTTTTAGAGCTATACTTATCTTTCTTATACTACCCTAAAGAATTTCTTTTTATCTATCCTTAAGCGTATATTACCCTTTATTTTACTTAGTAACTTTTTAGTATTTTTAAGCTACTACTCTATTAGCTCTATTATATTACTATTAACGTTAAGGTTAAAAATTATTTAATATTTAAGAGTAAAGAGCTGTACAGTAGCTAATCTAAAATTAAAAATATTAATAAAAAAAATAGTTTTTTAAAAAAAACTAGCCCTTTTTATAAACTTATAATAATATTTTAGTATTAGGTAATGTTTAATATAGTCCTACTAGTTATTTAAATTTTTAATAAAAGTTAAAATTACTATTATTACCGTTAACTAACTAGAGTTAGTTATAATTATTAGGCGCCTAAAAGTAGGCTTTAAAGTCCTTTTAGCTATAATAATCTATAGTAGTAGAAGAAGAAAAAAAAGAAGAAGATATATTAGAAGGTGTTATATAGTATAGGAGGGAGAAAAAGGCGTAATTTAAACGCGCTATATACGGCCTATCGCCCCGAGCCACTACAGCCACACTATTTGTTCGATTAATATATAAATATATACGGCCTATAGTTCTACCTATAGTTCTATCTATAGTTCTACTAATAGTTCTATTTATAATTTTACTTATAGTTTTACCTACGCGCCGTTATTACTACTATAGTTTAATAAGTTATTAGTTAAGTTATTACTCTACTAGCTGTAAAATTTAAATAATCCTATATTTAATAGGCTCTAGGTTATAGCACCTTTATTTTTATCTACTTTTATATTAAGTAAGGACGTAGTATACACTAAGTTAATACAGCTCCTATAGATAAACGTAAAAAAATAATACTACTAATTTAATATTTATAAATTTAACTATTTTCTTTATTAATAATTTAATTAGCTTATTAGGCTAGTATTTATTATTACAGATAGCTATAACTTTATTTAATAAGTTATAATTAACTTTTTTATTAGTTATCTGTAAATAAATAAGTTGCTAGTAGTAGTAAGCGTGCGCTAGAATTATATTTTTATTATTTATAAAATAAAAGGATACTATAAATAAAGCTTAATTAACTATACTAAATACTATTTTAGATACTTTAAAATTAATTACTAAATATATATTATTATTGTTAGCGTTAATAAAAAAAATTAAGTAGTATTAGAACTTAAATATATAAAAAATAATATTTTAAAGAACGATATTTTAAAAAATAATATTTTAATATGCTTTTTTTTAAATAAATATTTGGCTATATTAACTATAAAAAAAAGATATAAATATGTAGTTCCCTATATATCTTTTTTTTTTAAAAAATATAGTATTAATACTAGACTTTTCAACTTAACGTTTTTATAGGGGGCGTACTAAGCGCACGAGTACTAGCGTAGTACTATACCTTTGTTAATATTATTTTACTTAACTTTTTTAATACTAAGTATAAAGATATATATACATCTTCTTTTTTAAAACCTCTTTTAGTTATTCTAAACTACTACAGCTATACTATTTATTTAATTAATATATAAATATATAGTAGTTAGAAAATTATTAAATAAATATATAATTATTTTATAATAGTCTAGACGTCTTTAAAGTATATAATAAAAATTATTATAAATATTTATTAATTAATATATTAAATTACTTAGTTACGTAAATTAGTTAATAATATATTTTAATAAAATTACTATATTTATTTATATAATACGTCCACGCCCCCGTAATTAAGTATATAATAAATACATATATTAAATATATACTACTTAATAGTATACTATATTTTTTTATATTTTTCTCTATAACAGTTATTACTTATATATAATAGTTATTATCTATTTATAAAAGGGTTTTATATTATTTTTTAAACTACGTTCTTAGTTTTTAAAATAAATAAATAATTTTTTTAAGTCTATAAAGTTTTTTTTATAAATAATATACTATTAATACTATTATAATTTATATTAGTAACGCTTAAAAATCTATTATAATATTATAATATTAGTTAGAAGCATTATCGTTTATTATATAAAATAATAATATATTTTAGTAAACTAGTAAATAATTTAAATAGTAAAAGTCTAAAACCAATAACTAATATAGTTTTAAATAAGTTAAGTGTACTATTTTAGTTAAATAATATTATATTATATTTTTATTATTTATATAGTTATAATATTAGTCGTTTTTAATAAAAAGAGTATTTTAACTATTAATAATAATAATAATAAAATATATTTTAGATATAGTAGAACTAATTCTATTATTTAAATACTAATTTATATATTCTCTACTAATAGAACTATTTCTTAAATACTTAAATATATTTATAAGACATTCTATTTATTAATATTAAAAATATTTTATCATATAAGTTTTTAAATCTACTACTTATATGCACGCTTAAAAGATAAGAATAAATAATATTATAGTATTAACACGCTACTCTATACGCTATTCTAAAAGTATAGTTTTAATAGTAATTTATTAGTAAATTAATAAATACTATTTAATTACTATACTATACTATAGTTATACTATTACTATACTTTATTTAATATTTTAAGCTAAAAAAAGCTAGGGTTTATTTTAGTTTATATAGTAGGTCCTGTTCTAGGTATTTAATTAAAGCTAGTAAACTTACTAGATCGTACTTAAAATATATTAGCACCTACTCCTCTAATAGCACTGTCCCCTTTTAAAGATCGTTTATTAACGCCGAAAATTTAAATGCCTTCTTAACGTTAGAGACGGAATGTTTTAGTTATATTAATAAAGAAAGAGTAGGAGGTTATTAGAAATTAGGGTAGAGTAGTAATATAGTATAATATATAAAATAAATTAAATATATATTATCTATAAAAGTAAAGAGATAAATTACCATTTAGTTAAAGTCTTATAGTATAAACTATATATTCTTTATTATATAAGTATACTCTTATCTAAAGTAGAGATACCTAAGTTATAATATTATTTTTCTTTTAAGACTACTCTTAGCCTAAAAGTAAGTAATATAAATACGTATAGTCTATATATATTTATTTAAAACTTTTTAACCATTTTAGTATATTAAGCTTAAATTATAAAATTAAATACTTTTTTTAAGGTTCTTTTTTATAAGTTACTATTTAGTAGTATTTAGTAGTATTTATCTTTTATTATTTTTATTACGTCTTATTAATAATGTAATAAGCTAATTAATAATATTATTTTATTAGTACTAGTATTTTATTGTCTCTAACTATAATACTAGACTTTAGAGACCTTTACTCCTACTTTTTATTTTAAACTTAATAATATTTTTTAATGATAAATATATTATATAAGCCGTAAAGTAGTAGAATTTAGTACTAATTATACTATATAGTTATACTAAAGCGTAATTAATGTTTATATATTAATTTTTAACCTATAATATTAAATTTTAGCTTATACTGCTATAATACCTTTTAAATGTAAAATACTTAAGGACTTCTACGTTTAATTAATCTAGAAGAATAAATAGTATACTAAGTTATTTTATATTAGTTATATTAGTATTATAGTAAAATATAGTATTTCAGACTAAAAGTACTACTATCTAATAAATTCTAATAGAGATAAATAAAAATTATTTATGTATAAGTGCTACTAAACTAAGGCTTACCTTCCTTATCTTAAGAAAAACGCCTTTTACTATATAGTAAGTACTAATTTAGTACTATTAAATATTATATAGTACTAATTATATTATTTAGTCTTTATATAGTTAACTTTACTATCTTAAATAGTTAAAGACTACTATTAGTAAAGTTTTAAAAAGTAATAAATATAAATATTTTACTTTAGGTTAAAAGACGTATAAGTAATACCGTATAATATATAAAGCTTAACTTATAAAGTATAAATATTAGATTATAAATTTATACTAAATTAAGTATCCCGTAGTTTTTAGGAAAGACTAATTATAATATATAGCTAAGCCTACTATTTTTACGGTTTTTAATACGACTAAAGTACGTAAAAAGATTTAAAATAAAAAGGTTAAGGGTATCTATAAGTAAATTACAGTAGATTTAGTAATATAAGTAAATAGTTTATAAGAATTTAGAATAATTTAGTACTAATTATTATATAGTAGTAATATTAGATTTTTTAAAAAGTTTTACGCCTATAGTAGCACCTTTTATTTTATTAATAGGTACGCTAAGTTCGGCGTCCTTTTTTATAAGTATAGTTAGTCTAATATAACTTTTAAAAAAAAGTAAAAATGTATAAAGGTTTATAATAATTTTAATAATTTTTAGTTAAGTTTTAAGGAGAATAAAAAGAGCGTAAGTATTCCCTCTAGTAGTATAATAGAGTTACTTAAACTAATTTAGTATTTTTTAGTATACTTAATTACTAATACGTTTTTTAAAAACCTAGTACTTTTTATATAATAGCTTTAATTAGCTTAGAAATTAAATAAAATTATTAAGTTATTAATTACGCTACTTAGTTCTAAACTTAAGTCTAAGCCTTTATAGTATTTTTTTTTTATTTTTTTTTACTATTATAAGTATCGTACTCCTTAAATTTTTAGTTTTACTAGTTTAGGTCTCCCTTCTATTAATAGTAATGAAAGTTAAAAAATTATATATTTTAATATTTAATTTATTACTAACTATTATACTAAAAGTAATATATTTTATTTTATTTTTAGTTATTATTATTAGTTAACTGTATTTCCTAGTAACCGTATTTAGGAGTTAAATAGTAGAAAGTAATATTCTTATAAGTCTTAAATAAATAATTAGATAAGTTAATAATTTTTTAGATTTCTATAGTTATTACCGTAATAGATAGACTTTTAATATAATAATTTATACTATAGAATACTAATTTATAATAATTATAGTTTTTATTTTATTATAATATATTTATATATTTCTTATAATTCTTTAATTTTACTACTAAACTATTTAACTCTTAATAACGCTATTTATATTACTAAACTTTTTATAGGAGACACGTATAAAACCGTACATATTAAAAATAATAATTTTATTTTAAATAAAAAATATAGTTTTAAAATAGTTTAAAATAAACTATTAATTTACGCTAAGGACCCTTTTAGACTAATTTAGCGCCTATAACTACTAAAAAAAATATAAATCCTTTAACTTCTTTAGAGTCTATATAAAGTTACTTTAAACTATTTTTTTTAAAAAGGGCAACCTTCGCCTTATTATACTAGTATACTCTTAAGTAAATTATTACTCTTTGTAAGAAGTCTATTTTACTTTTATATTATTTAATTTTTTAGGATTATTTTAACTTTTTATAATATAATTTTAAATTATTTTTAAAATTTTTATAATGCTTCTACGCTAATTAAAATTTTTAGTATTTAAATATTTTCTTTATCTAAATAGTTATTCTATTTAATAAAGTATTTTTATTAAGTAGACTTATTACCTCAATAGTCTATAATATATTTTATATTATATATATTATTACTAAATTAGCGTAATATATTAATTATTAGTTCCTACTTATATAGTAGAGAATTTCGGGATTTATATAGTTTTAATAAAAAAAATAAAACACTAGGTAAACTTATTTTAGACTTATAATTATAATTTTATATATAATAGATAAACTATTTATATACTTAATTACTATACTAGGACTTAACTATTTTTAGTTAATTTTTTTACTTAATTTTATAAATTATATATAATAATTTAAAATCTAAATCTTACTTTTTACTTCTAAATTTAGTAAGAGGTATTTTTTATTTTAAAATACTTTTTAATACTTCTATACTATCTATAGTTTTTATTTAGTTTTATTATTAATATTAATAAATTTAAAGGCTAAGTAAAATGCTTAACAGTTCTTTCTCTTATCTAGTGCCTATAAGGACTAATTTAGCTCTTTTAGGCTATATTAATAATAGATTTAGAAGGGTATATATTTAGTAATAGAGTATTAACTATTATTCTAAATAAATTCTATATGGGAAATCTATAACGCCTAATTATCTTACTTTAAGTAATAAAAAATATAATAGTACTATTTAAAAGTCTTATCTTATTATTATATTGACCTATCTATCTATAAATAAAAAGTAAAAGATAAAATTCGCTTTAAGTTTAAATAATAATAGAAGGTATCCTAATATTTTACTTATATAAATAGACCTCTATTAGATAGTACTATTTTAAGATTTTTAAAAATTATATAACCTTATAAATTTAGAACTAGACTAAATTAATACTATTTTAATTTATCCTTACTAGTATATAATAGACTATATTAAAACAATAGTTTATAATTATAAAAATTACGTTTCATATAATTCTACTAAAGCGACTAGAGAATAAATCTATAATAAAATCTATAATTACGTATTACTATAGTCTATTAAAAATAAAAGTAAATAAAAAAAACTATATAATTTATATATCTTTAAATTAGTACCTTAATAATATTTATAATTATAAATATAGTTAGCGACGTTGTTAAATATATTTATTTATATATTTATACTATATACGCTTAAGGGTTTACTTTATACTAAAATATTCTAAAGTGGACTATTATAGTATTTTATAATTACTCTTATTTTATTTTTAAAAGTATAGAGCCGTATTAGCTTTATTAGCTTTAACTTAGCGCCCTCTAGACTATTTAGTTATAAATTATTATTATTATTTTTAGATAGATTTAACTCTTTATTCTTTAGGTTTATTAAATATTCTAAGGTAATTATTTTCTCTTTAAATACATTATATAGTTTAATTTAAGTTACGTTTTTAGTTTATTTATATATAAATTATTATTATAAAAACCGTAATCCTATTAACCTTTATAATAAAAAAATATAAAGGCATACACATACTCCTCCTTTTTCGAAACCCCTTTTGGTCGCCTACACAGCCACCACAGCCACACCCTTTTGTTCGATTAATATATAAATATATAATAAACAGTTATAATAATTTTTTTATTAATTTTATAAAGGCTATATTATATTTATACTTAGCTATTTTAGACTTTAGTATATGATTAGAATAGTAAAATAAAGTATTAGCTAGATTTATTAACCCTATCTTATAAAATATATTAAAATTATACTTTAAAAAATTAAATATAACTATACTTAATACTGTAATAGAGTTTTTATTTATATAAATTATTATAAATTATTATAATCTATAAAAATCTTAAAATAAGTATTTTATAGGTATTATTTTTAGTACTTAATACTTTCTATAATAGTAAAAAGTTTTTTATTATATATATTATAATAGCACTACGTGCTGCCTAACTTTTTTAAATAATAATTAATTAGTTACTATTAAAATAATCTATTTTCTTTAAAAACTAATTAGTTTAAAAGAGTACTAATAGCTTTATTAAAAGTATTTATTTTAATTTAAGTTTATCTTTTATACTTAAAGTACAAAAGTATTAGTACTTTAAAAAAAAAATTTTAAAGCTTTTTAAAAGCTTTATTACTAGCGTTACCTATATTTTTTTTAAAAAAAAAAAAATAAGCCTTTAATATTAAGGCTACCTAACTATTTAAGGAAAGTCCTTTATCTCCTAAGCGAACTAACAACTAGCTCTTTAATTCTTAAACTAATATATAGATTATGTTACTAAATAGTTATATTAAATTACTAGTCTATTACCTAGTTAGGCCTAGTTCGCCACGCTAAGTCTATTTAGGAATAAATTTTTATCTTATCTAACTTTAGATAGTAATTTAGTCTAAAATACTTTTAAATATAACACGTTTTATATAGAGATTTTAGCTTTCTTATAGTTTTATATTAATTTCTTAGTAATACCCTGTATTTTTAAAAACTTTACTTTTTATTAGTAAAATAGGTGCGTTTAAAGAATACTATAATAAGAAGAGAAATTAAACCCCTAATATATAAGAAGACCTTAAAAACTTAAGGAATTTTAGTATTTCTAGGCCTATACCTACTGTGCTATCCCGCCCGTTACCTATATTAATATAAACACTTTTTTTCTTTTTTATAGCTAGCCCGCTTTTAGCGCTATCTAGCGCCTTTTAGATTAATTTAATAAGTAATAGGACTAACTAAAAAAATTAGTTTATAAATTTATAATAATAGTTTACACAACTAATAAAGATATAAATATTATATATATAAATAGGTTTAGACTAATTTTAAATTATTTTAACTTAAATTAGGTTTACTTAAAGGTCTTTAAATAAAATAATAAAGCTAAAATATTTAACAGACGTAGTATACTAATAATACTTTTTTAAATTTTAGTAAAGTTTTACTTTACGTAATTACTATAATACCTCTTTTATATAACTCTTATATTCTTTTTTAGTATTTAAGAAGTTAAGTATATTATTAAAGTATATAATATAGGTTATATTAACTAATTCAACTAATATTTATAATATAAACTATTAGAACTACGTTAGTATATTTATTAAACTAAAAAGTATAACTGTATACTTTAAATAGTTATATTTTATATAAATATAGTCTTTTACTTATTACTTTTTATAATATAAATATTATAGTAAGTTCTTTATAAATTATATTTAATATAAATCTATACTTTTATAAAATAGTTTAGGAACTCTATAATTAGTAAAAAAGTATTATAATTCTTAATTATAATTTTTTTAACGCTTTTATAGTTTATATAAAGTCTAAGACCGCTACTCTTTTTTTTTATAAGAAGAATAGGGGCTCTAGTAAAAATTTTTTATTACTTAATTTACTTACCTTTAAGATATTCTTTTATATACTTTCTAAAAACTTCTAGTTTAGTAACTAAAAAATTATATATAAAATAATATAAAGAATTAGTACTAGACTTAAAATTAATTTTTAGATTATTTAATCTATAGTCTATAGGGGTCTTAAAGTTTTTATTTAAAACTAAATTTAAAAATTTAAAGTATCTAAGTAGTATAGAGTATATTTTATATCTATTTAGTTTATTTTAAACTAGAATCTCCGTTAAGCCTACTAGATATATATATATTTAGATATTTAAATTATATATAATATACTTAAACTGTTTCGCGCTTTTAAGGGTAATTTTTATAATAAAAGTATTATCTTTTTAAAGTAGCCTCTAAAGAGGATTCTTTAAGTAGTAATATTTATTTTTAAATTTTTTTAGTTAAACTAAAATAGACTTAAAAAAATTTTATATTAAAAAAAATTTATAACTATAAATACAATTAACTAAATTTAATTTTAATTATATAAATTAGTTAAATCTATTTTAGCTACTATAGTACTATAAATAGTTATATTAAAACTATTTACTACTTATACTAATAATCTATTAAGAGTAGTTACCTTTAAGCCTATCTTTTTTACTAGCTTAGCGCTTATAAAATTTAAAATAAATTTTAGATTTATTAGAGTTTTAATATAGTCTCTATTTATAACTTTAGTTTTTAGGGTAACCATTCCCTTAAATTAGTTATATAACTAGTTAAATAAATTATTAATATGTTAAACCTTAGATATTTTTAGTAAATAACTTATAATAATTTTAATATAGGTAATAAGTATTATAATTACTTTTACTCCTTATCTTTTTTTATTTAAGTTAATAGCATAGTCTTATTAGTTGCTTTTTTAGACTTAAGAGCTATTAGTTTATTTTTATACTAGTAGTTAAAAGTATAGTAGCCCTTTTTACTATAATAGTAATATATTAGCGTACTAGTAAAAAATTTTATTTTAATTAGTAACCTATTAGATTAGTTAGTACCTAATTATACTTATTAGTTCTACTTAAAGTATTTTTAAAGTTTAGTAGATTTTTCTATATTTTATATATATTTTTTAGGACCTTATATCTTAAAATTACTAAAATTAATTATCTTTTATATTAATTAAAAAAAATTAGTCTTCTCTTCTACTTTAGTAATAATATTAATTCATTATTTCTCTAAAATCTATAGTCTAGCCTAAAGATTCTTATTTAGGTAGCTTATAAAGTTTTAAACCTATTAGGGTTTCTTATTAACTTTAAGTATATTTAGCTCCTTTTAAAAAGAATAAATATAATTTAAAAGTTTTATAAAAGACTACCTAGACTACTAAATAGTCTACTTAAAATTAATTTTAATTTCATTAAACAATTAAAGCTGTCCTCTAAAAGCGTGTAGTATTTTAATTTTTAAAAAGGTTTAAGTTTTTTTTTATAGTAAATTAGTACTAAGTTTTAAAATA
The DNA here is from genome assembly GCA_030770415.1 of Pleoardoris graminearum. Classification (NCBI taxonomy): domain Eukaryota; kingdom Fungi; phylum Ascomycota; class Dothideomycetes; order Pleosporales; family Didymosphaeriaceae; genus Pleoardoris; species Pleoardoris graminearum. The sequence continues at coordinate 43,825 of JASEKS010000419.1, read as the reverse complement.
CTTTTAGCCTTTTAGATAGTTTAAAGGAAATTATTAATATAAGTAATAGTAAATTTAACTTTTAAAATTTCTATTAGGAAATAAGTTAATAATCAATAAAAATAGTATTTATAATTATTTTTTTAAAGGTTAAAGTTACGTTTACCTTTTTTTTTACTAATATAAGGGACCTATAGCGTTAGTAATTATATAGTTAAACTAAAAACTAAAATAATATAATTTTATAAAATAGTTAAATTTTTTATTATTATAGTTTAGTTACCTACGTTAAAATAATAGTAAATATTAAGTAATTATTTTATTACTTTTTTATTTTTAACTTATTAGAGCTAAGCGCGTACTTTTTTAAAATTAATAAATATAAAGAATTTTAATTAAAATACAAGTTTCTAACTATAATAATTAGTAGCTATATATACCTTTTTATACTCTAATAGGCCCAATAAAGGCGTTTTAGCAGCTTATATAAAACTTTAAAAAACTTAAGTATTAAAAAATACTAAAAAAGGACTTAAAATTTTTTTTAGGTTCTTTAATAATTTAAGTATTGTATAAAACTAGTATAAAGGCATACACATACTCCTCCATTTTTAAAATTCCTTTTAGTTGTCCTGAGTTACCACAGCCACACTATTTGTTTAATTAATATATAAATATATATATTATAAAACTAGCGTATTATATATAATAAGATAATAAGGCTTCTTTAGAGCTATATTATACTAGATTACTTTTAAGGATAAAAAAGTAATTTAAATATTAGGAATTAGAGTAGAGTAGTAATATAAAAGCGCGACGCTGCCGTCGCTAAAAAAAAAAAAAATAAAGGCATATATATACTCCTCCTTTTTTGAAACCCCTTTTGGTCGCCCCGAGCCACTACAGCCACACTATTTATTCGATTAATATATAAATATAAAAAATATATATAAAAACTAAAGCCCTATAGCGTAAACTATATATCCCTTATTATATAAGTATACTCCTATCTAGAGCGGAGATACCTAAGTTATAATAGAGGTAGTATTATTGCCTTTAAATAACTTATAGAGTATTGCGACAAGTTTTATAATAGTTTTATAATAGGGTAGCTAGAATACTAAAATAGTTATAAGATCTAGGGACTAGAACGGCTCTATAGCAGGAAACCGGAATAAGACCTAAGAATTTAGATATAATTAAGGTAGGACCGGAGCGGCAACTAATTTTAGTATAGTGTTTACGACCTAAACGTGGCGTATTACTAGACACAATTATGTTATCCGCTTCGGCACAAGGTTAAAGATAGAGAGAAGGTGTGCTGGAACTCTTAAGAGTCGGCGCCGTGTTGAGATTTTAGCGAATTAGTAAAATAATCGACCGGTAGTCTAAGGGGTGGACACCTAATAAGGCGAGGATACTTTATAAAATATAGCTTAGCGTAAATCTATACTTAACCTTCGCCTATATAGAGAGTAACTAGTTAACAATATATCCTCGTGACATGCATAGTAGCAAAATATCACAACAAGGTCAGGGACGGTGCGGCTCGGCCATGCTGAGTGACACTAGTGGCGAAGGTATCAGGCTCTGCACAATTGCTTTGCTGACAGATCAAATCAAGGTACCAACGCCTCACGTACCCCTTGTGTACTTTTCTATACACGCTATCTTATATCAATCAATGACTATATTGTGACGTGCAACTGGATCCTGGATGTGACACCTGCCTAACATGACCTCCTATAGTCACACTGCCACCGACAGACTTGTAATCTAGCTGCGATGACCTGGACCGAGATATGTACAGCGCACACTCACTTTTGTGTAATAAAAGCACCGATTTTGCAAAACAAAGCTTAAGCATTGATATCTTTCAGGTCTGTCAATTCCTCTACGTGTGCCCTAGTACTGCTTGTGGCTTGTAAGCCTCCTACGGGTAGCTTTCCTCATTCTCCGTCAACTCTTGCCTGTTCCCGCTACTCCTCCTGCCGAGTCAGATGCAAAACGACGTCTCTGAATGAAACACCATCTGGATCGAGCTCGGTGCTATATGCGGTCTGCAGATCGTGCAAGATGATGCCGCGAGAATGGGCGTTAAAGATAGCATGATTAATGTCGAGGCACAGGTAGAACTTCCCATTCTCAAGCTGGTAAACGGACATGCGATGCTGTAGACTATTGTCTTGCCGGACCGGAAAGCTATAGTAAGTGCGAAACATGTCTAGAGTTGCCATATCCCCGGCAGCTCGGAAGAACGAAATGCTCGGCGCGGGACGAGCAAGATCGCAACATACTTCGCACAGACTCCGAACAATCGCCGTACCCTGTACCCCAACCCAACATCAAACCTCCCCCATCAATCAGTCAGACATGTGTACGACCATTCAAGCTCATATTCACGCCTGTCGTACTTTACGCAACATTTGTCTGCTCTATTGCAAACAGTTGTCTTGTCTTTTCTCTGGCGACTTTAGGTACTTCATTTTAGAAGCAATATGGGTTTTCCGCGTTGCAGAGTAGTCTCGCATATCTTAGCATAACTGTAAGTTTCACTATTAGCTAACCAACAGCTAGGCTACTCTCAGACAAATACATACAAAGAAAGACACGTAACAGGGAAATTCTAGCCAAGCTAGAACCACGCTTCCTAATTCTTATAATAGGTGCTGTTATGCTACCCGCTAGATTTATTATCTACAGCTAGGGCCTTCAGTATCAGGTCTACTAGATAGTCCCTACTATTAGAAGCGCATTTATCTCTTTAGGCGTCATATACAACTTTATGCCTGTGCAGATGTACGTCGTTAACAGCTTCACGACATACGCTGTTAGTGCAACTAGAGCTGTGGGTAACATTCGTTCAATTATCACAACGGTCTTTCCACTGGCGGGAGATCCGTTGTACGCTAGGCTGGATTACGAGTGGGGGAACACTTTGCCGGCGATCATCTTCTGCAAGTATGGGGAGAGATGGAGGTTGAGATACCCACCAAAGCTGTAGACTGCAGACCACGTATTAAGGCAGTGCATGCATCAAAAATTAGAGGCTATAATGTCTTTGCCAGCATTGGAGAGTTGTAAGCATGGGCGGCAACGGTATTGAAGACTGGATGATCATCTCCCGTGTCGCTATAAATTTATTTAGTGATGATATATATAATACACAAAATTAATGAACATCCAACTCCGCCCTTGCCGTTCCCTCAATCTCGCACACCACCCCGCTCCCCTGCATCTCCACTACGACCACCATCCGCCCACCAATTTCCTTCGCAGGTGGTCCAGCACCCTCCAATTCACCCAGCGCTGTTCCGACCAGCTCCGGCGGTCTTATATCTTCCGAATGCAGCTCTACTTTGCCGAAAGAAAACTCCTCCTCTATCTCACGTCGCAATTTGGCTTTCTTCAACGCTCTCTTCTTCGGATCCCAAACGTAGACGTACAAAACGCTGAAAAGGATAGCGAGTAGGACACCGACGAGGCCAAGGATGAGACCAGTCCATTGATCGGGGGAGCCGAGGACTACTTTGCGATTGTTGCCAGGTTTATCATCGGAAATGGTTGAGGAGTTCATCGTGTGTGTCTACAGTATCTTTAGAGATGTGTGAAGAGTGTGAGCACGCATGAATACCTTGGTATATCGCTGGTGAAGGCCACTAGTGTCTTCTTGATGGATGCCGCATAGCGTTTGGGGATCGCGCGAGCGTCCCTCAAATAGCGTGGGTGAGATTATTTTTAGTTAAAACGTGTTTCTGCATGTACTTTACCCACATTGATCTCCGAGGCTGTGTCTGCTTCCAGGTTGCCGAAGATTTGCTACGTGGTTGCACACATAGATTGATATGTGCACGGCGTAATATGGGGCCAAAAGAGATCGCAGAGAGCCGCACATAATAATGAGTAACGTCCCTCACTACGTAGCGAGACACACTGTGTGCCGAGACAAATGAGGGGTACCTTGACTTTCAGCAACTGTAAAACCTATGCGCACAACGAATATTGCTATAGTTCTACAAAGGGTAGCTGGAAGAATTCGGTCCGTCAGGTGACGTGCCAAGACGCTAAAATGACGCTAGGCGATAGAGCTTCCGGCCCTCCGACGCTTTGCAAGACGTCGCCACCTACACTTCAACATCTACTCTCTCATCCAATACAACTAATTTACGTTTTAAAAAGGACTCTATCGAGTAATAAAGAAAAATTAATTAATCTAAAAAGTTATCTTTTTTAAAACATTATAAAAAATTAAATAATAAAATTAAAAATATATAAATAATACCGTTTTAAAAAAAAAAAAAATTTTAATAAATAATTTAGTAATTAATTATTAAATAAAAATAATAAATTAAACTTATTTAAATATAATAATTAATAGATTTTTTTAATATCTTTATTACTTTCTAATTAGTAAATAAATATAATTAAAAATTTAATTATATTCTATTAGATTTAATATAGATTACGTAATTAAATATTAATATATATATTATATAATTATATAATTATAAAATTTATAAAAATTTAATATATATTTATATTAGTACTAGTTATATAATATATTATTAATATTATAATATACTTTTATATTTTTTTATTTTTATAAATATAAACTTTTATTTATTTTAAATAGAATTAAATTTTTTAAGACTTAAATATTAAATTTAATTTTTATAAATAATAAATAGTTTCTTTATTTTAATTATTATTATATTTAAAATATACTAAATTTATACGAAAAGAAAGTCGTGTAATAATTTTTTATTATTTATTTATAAAATATATAAAATAGTAAAAAAGTCTTAGATATATATAATTAATTTTTTTTATTTATATAGTTTATATAATAGTATTTATTATATTAAATTAAATATTAAGTACAAAATAAAGAGTTAAAAAAAGTAATAAATTTTATAAATATTTTTAATAACTTTATTTACTATTAGGTAGTTTATAATATAATTATTATAGAGGAAAAACGAGCTAGAAATTACTAAATTCTAAAATTAAAGAGTAGGGACTAGTTTTATAAAAAAAAGTGCTAAAGAGCCGTATTATATATATATATATATATAAAATAAATATACTGTTCTAAAAAGTTTTATAAGCTAATAATATAAACTCTAAAGTATTTTACCGTAATATACCCCTTAGTTAAACTAATAAAAATAGCTTAACTATTAAAGTAGTTTAAAATTAATTTTTTTAAACTTATAATAGTTATAAAATTAATTTTAAAAAAAGCTTTTTTAAGTAAAATTTTAGCAGGTAGCGTTACTAAGTAATAGAGTTTTAAAGTAAGAGACTAATTATAGTAAACGCGCTAGTATTAGTAGTATAAAAAGCGTTTATATAATCTCTTTACTAACTTTTTTAAAATAATTCTTACATTTTTCTTACTTATTATTATTATTTTTATACTTTTTTATACTATTTATACTATATCTAAACACTTCTATTTAACTTTATTTCTCTTAACAGCTTTTTAAGTTCCCTAACTATTATAAGTATTATAAGTTAATTATTTATATTACTATTACTGTAACTATAGTAAGCTATAATACTTTTCTTAATTTTTACTTTTTAGAGTTTATCCGGATTTCTAATCTCTAATTCTTTCTTTTAAAAATTCTACTAATCTTTGCTTAACAGTTTAAAAATATAATAAAAAATCTTTAATATAAAACTAAGTTTAATTACTTAAATTTAACTAAGTATAATTAGTATTTAAAATATCTTAAGTATAATAAAATTAGTAAGAAGCTAATAGAGTCTAGTCTTTTAGCTCTTAGTATTTTACTTACTATTATCTTTTAACCTATAATTACGCTCTATAAGAAGAAGTAAATAAAAAAAATAAATAAATAAAAAGTGTAAAAAGTTTTAATAATAGACAGCTTAGTAAAACTAAAATATTATTTAGCGTTAAACAGAAATTTTTATAACTTAAATAAAAGCTCTTATATTATAATATTTAAAAAATTATTTATTTTTTTTATAAAATAATATACTACTATTATAAACTCTAAATAATTATTCTATATTTTTAATAAATAAAGATTTTTTATTCCTTTTTAATAAAAAAGTTTTACAGATCTTTTAATCTTTAAAAAAACTTTTTCCCCTACTATTATAAGCTTATAAAAATCTTCCTAATCTACTACTTAATAATTTTAATAATTTTTCTAGTTTAATACCTATATTACGCCCCTAAACAGTTATCTAAAAGCTAGTTTAAAAATATATAATATTTATATAAAAAGCTTAATACTAATAAAAAATTTAAAAGGCTTTTAAAATTATTAAATTTATCTAGCCTATTCCTCTAGTCTAGTGTTTTTAAATATAAAATACTATCAGCGCCTTTTTTAATTTAGCTTTTTTAAGCTCTATTAAGTTAAGATTAAAAAATAGGCCGTACTTTATAGTAAAGAGCAAATCTAAAAATAAATTTAAAAAAAATAAAAATAGTAAATTATTTACTTTATAGACACTATCGCGCCGTAGTAATAAAAATAATATTAATAAAAAATATTTTAAGCTTTTTAGTTTATAGTTTTTCGGAGTTTTATTTATTTTTTTATATTAAAATTAAAAAAGTTTTAGAACTATTAAATAGTATTTATATAACTTAATATTACTAATAATTTATAGAATTAAAGCGCTCTATATTTTACTTTTATTATTTAGATAGTACTCTATCTAGTAAAAGTAATAGAAGTTATTATAATACTAAAATATAAAACTTTTATTACTAAGCGTATAAAAGTAAATATAGTATTAGAAATTAGGGTAAAGTAGTAATATAGTATAATATATAAAATAAATTAAATATATATTATTTATAAGAGTAAAAAGATAAATTACTACTAAGCTAAAGCCCTACAGCGTAGACTATATATTTCTTATTATATAAATACACTCCTATCTAGAGTAGAAATACTTAAATTATAATATTATTTCCCTTTTAAAACTGCTCTCGGCCTAAAAGTAAATAATATAAAAATATATAGCCTAAATATACCTATTTAGTACTTTTTAGACTATTTTAGTATAATAGTATTAAATATTAGAATTAAGTATTTTTTTTAAGGTTTTTTTCCGCAGGTCGCTGTTTAATAGTATTAAGTAGTATTTATTTTTTATTATTTTTATTAGGTATAGTTAATTACGTAATAAGCTAATTAATAATATTATTTTATTAGCGCTAGCGTCTTAGCGTTTTTAGCTATAAAATTAGGCTTTAGAGACCTTTACTTTTACTCTTTACTTTAATTTTAACTTTTTTCTTTAAAAGTAAGTATTTTATATAAGGCGTAAAATAGTAGAATTTAGTATTAATTATATTATATAGTTACTTTAAATTATAATTAGCCCTTTTTTATTATATTTTAAGCTATTTTATTAAATTCTAGTATATACTATTATAATACCTTTTAAATATTATACTTTTAAGGATTTCTGCGTTAAATTAATTATAAAAAATAGATAGTAGACCGAATTACCTTATATTAGTTATATTAGAATTATAGTAAAATACGGCGTTTTAAATAATAAATATTAATACTTAATAAATTTTAATATAAATAAATAAAGATTATTTATATATAAGGGCTACTAAATAAAGACTTACTTCACTTATTTTAATAAGAACGCCGCTTATTATGTAGTAAATACTAGTTTAGTATTATTTAGTACTATATAGTACTAATTATACTAATTAGCTATTATATAATAAGCTCTAGTATCTAGAGTAACTTAAAACTATTATTAGTAAGGTTTTAACTAATAATAAAAATTATTATCTCTATTTAGGCTAAAAGACGTCTAATAAATACTATATAAAATATAAAATTAATTTTATAAAGTATAAGTATTAGGTTATAAACTTATATTATATTAAGTACCCTATAGTTTTTTAAGAAAGTTAATTTTAGTATATAACTAAGTCTACTACTTCTATACCCTTTAATATAACTAAGGCGCGTAAGAAGATCTAAAAAAATAAAAAAAAAGTTAATAAAAAAATAAAGTCTATCTATAAGCGTATTATAGTAGACTTAATAAAATAAGTAAATAGTTTATAAAAATTTAAAGTAATTTAGCGCTAATTATTATATAGCAGTAATTTTAAATTTTTTAATAAGTTCTATACGTATAATAGTACCCTTTACTTTTTAAATAAATATATAGAGTTTGGTATCCTCTTTTACAGTTATAACTATTTAAACTAGATTTTTAAAAAGAAGTAAAAGTATACTAAAGCTAAAAATAATTTTAATAATTTTTAGTTAAGTCCTAAGAAGAGTAAAAAGGGCGTAAATATTTTTTATAGTAGTATAATAGCGTAGTTTAAGCTAATTTAGTATTCTCTAACATACTTAGTTATTAATATACTTTTTAAAAATCTAGTACTCCCTGTAGGGTAGCTCTAACTAGTTTAAAAATTAAAAAAAAAAACTATTATACTACTAATAACGCCGCTTAGTTTTAAACTTAAATTTAAATTTTTATTATATTTTTTTTATTTACTTCTTTCTATTATAGTAACTCTTATACTTTTTAAACTTTTAATTTTACTAGTTTAGGTCCTGTTTTTGTTAATAGTAATAAATATAAGAAAGTAGTATATTTTAACTACTAATTTAGTACTAACTATTATACTTAGAGTAGTATAACTAATTTTACTAAAAGTTATAACTATTAAAGGCTTTTATTCCCTAGTAACTTCTTTTAGAAAATAGGTAGTAAGAAGTAATACTTTAGTAGGTTTTAGATAAGTAGTTAAATAAGTTTATAGTTTTTTAGGTCTCTATAGTTATTACTATATTAAATAGGCTTTTAATATAGTAATTTAGGCTAGATAATACTAATTTATAATAGTTATAGTTTTTATTTTACTATAATATACTTATATATTTCTTATAATTTTTTTATTATACTATTAAACTATTTTAATTTTTAATAGGGCCGTGTTTATTACTAAACTCTTTATAGGAGATATATATAGAACTATAAAAATAGAAAGTAATAATTTTATTTTAATTAAAGAATATAGTTCTACAGTAGTTTATTTTAAACTATTTATTTATACTAAGGGCCTTTCTAAACTAATTTAGTGCTTATAACTACTAAAAAGAAAAAAAGTAACTTTTTTAACTTTTTTAGAGTCTATATAAAATTATTTTAAATTATTTTTCTCTTTTTAGAAGGCCGGCTTTAGTTTTATTATACTAATATACTTTTAAGTAAATTATTACTTTTTATAAAAGGTCTATTTTGCTTTTATATTATTTAGTCTAGTAAAGTTATTCTAAATTTTTTTAAAGTAATTTTAAATTATTTTTAAAACCTTTTTAGCGCTTTTATACTAATTAAGACTTTTAGTTTTTAAGTATTCTCTTTATCTAAATAGTCTTACTATTTAATAAGATATTTTTATTAACTAGATTTATTACGTCTATAGTTTATAATATATTTTATATTATATATATTATTACTAAATTAATATAATATATTAATTATTAGTTTCTATTAGTACGGCAGTATACTTTAGGGTTTATATAATTTTAATAAAAAAAAATAAAAGACTAAATAAACTTATTTTAGACTTACGAGTTTAATTTTATATATAATAGGTAGACTATCTATATATTTAACTACTATACTAAGACCTAGCTATTTTTAGTTAATCTTTTTACTTAGTCTTATAGATTATATATAATAATTTAAAACCTAGACCTTACTCCCTATTCTTAGATTTAGTAAAAAACGTTTTTTATTTTAAAATACTTTTTAATATTTTTATATTACTTTTAGTTTTCGTTTAACTTTGTTATAGATATTAATAAGTTTAAAGACTAAGTAAAAAACTTAAGGACTCTCTCTCTTACTTAGCGCCTATAAGGGCTAATTTAGTTCTTTTAGGCTATATCCGTAGTAGACTTAAAAGGGTATATATTTAGTAATAAAATATTAACTATTATTATAGGTAAATTCTGTATAAGAGATTTATAATACTTAATTATTTTACTCTAAGTAATAAAAGATATAAAAATATTATTTAAAAGTTTTATTTTATTATTTTGTTTGCCTATCTATCTATAGGTAAAAGGCAAAAGTTAAAATTTACCTTAAATTTAAATAATAGTAGAAAGTATCTTAATACTTTATTTATATAAGTAAACTTTTATTAAATAGTACCGTCTCTAGATTTTTATAAAATTTTATAACCTTATAAATTTAAAACTAGACTAGGTTAACACTATCCTAATTTATTTTTACTAGTATATAATAAACTATTTTAAAGAAATAGTTTATAATTATAAAAATTACGTTATAAATACTTTTAGTAAAATAATTAGGAGGTAAGTCTATAATAAAATCTATAGTTATATATTACTATAGTCTATTAAAAATAAAAAGTAGATAGAGGAGACTATATAATTTATATATTTTTAAATTAGCACGCTAACAGCACTTATAGTTATAAATATAGTTAATAACGTCCTTAAATATTCCTATTTATATATATTTATATTATACGCGCTTAAGGGTTTACTTTATACTAAAATACCTTAAAAAGGAACTATTATAATATTCTATAATTATCTTTATTTTATTTTTAAGTATATTTCTTTACGTTTATCTATAGAAGCGGTATTAACTTAGTATATACTATATCCTTACTTAATACAGGTAGGTAGAACAAAGGCGCTATAATTAGGGTCTATTAAATATAGAATTTTTAGAATTTCGTTACAGCTAGTAGAGCGATAATTTAATAGATAACTTATTAGGCTATAGTAATAATAATAACAGGGCAATAACTATAAAATAGTAATTTTTATTATATCTACGATACCGGTAACGACTAGCTAAGTTATATTAAGAACTACCCTAACTTCTATCTTAATATAGTATAACTAGCTAGTCTACTTAATAGGCTAAAAAATTCTTTAGTTAACGTCTTTAATTCCGATTTAATCCTAATACGCCTCTTTTTACTTAAATAAAATACTATTTTTAGCCTTAATAATATCTATAAAGACTATAAAGTTTAATTTTACTTATATAAAAATATAGTAAAATTTGTAAAAAAATAGTAAAAAAAAAGTTATACTCTTTTATTTAAAATAGAGAACGGCGGTAGTAGTAGTAGTAGTAGTAATAGTAATAGTAATAATAGTAATAATAGTAGTAATACTTTAATAATAAAAGTAAAAACTTTTTTAAAATAGTAAAAGAAGCGAAGCTTTAGTAAAAGAAGCTTATTAAAGTAGTTAAAATTATTTAGACGCGGGGATATATATATACGTAAAAGTAGAGCTTTAAAGCGGGTAATAGTAGTAAAAAGAAAGTATATTATAGTACTGTAAAATAGTTATATAGGAGTTTACTATTAGAAAGTTAGTAGTTATTATAAAAGAATTAAAAAATTTTATAGAAAATAGTTTTAATTACTATTAAAAAGGTTGCAGGTTATTTGCGCTAGTAAAAAAGTTATTATAGTTACTACGTAAAAAGTTTATTAAAAGTTAGTTAATTACGTAATATAGTAAAAGTTTAAACAGCTAGCCTAGAATTGCGTAACGTTATAGTAATACAGGGGGGTAATAAAAAAAAAAGTCCAATTAAAAAAGATACCTTTTTTAAAATAATATACCTATTTAACTAGGGGTCCTAAAAATACGAAAAAAATACTATTTTAAAGAGAAAGACTAGTAGATTCTATTCACCCTGTTAGGGGCTGCTTACGAAGAGGTTTAGGGGTAAAGAAAAATTAGTAAATATAGAACATTTTTAGGACCCTACTTTAAGTTAATATAACTTTTTATTTAAGGTGTAAAATTAGCTTATTGTTATATATATAATAATAGATACTATGTTTTATTAGTATATTAAATATTTTTATATATTTATATATTAATTATATAATTATATATAAAAGTCACTTTTTTACAATTTTAATAATAAACTAGTAAATAATAAATTACTAATACTTAGTATAGTAGCCTTTAGCTTCTATAACCGCCTTATAACGGTTAGGAAGAAATAAAATACAGTTATTAATAATTTTTTATAGTATATTCTACTACTCCTTATTAATAACTCATTTAAAGGCCTCTATACTTTGTATACTAGATCTTATACCTAAACTAGCCTCTTTATTATTATTTAGCCCTTATTTTAAATAACCCTATATATTTTCTATAGGGGCTAAATTAGGGCTATAGGCTAGGTAAGGAAATAGTTTAATTTTATTATTTTTAAACTAGTTTAAAACGTCCTTTATTTTATAAATAGGGACGTTATCTTGTTAATATTGCCAACCTAAATTAATATTAGTATAAAGTTTATAATTATAATATAATATAATAATATATATATATATATATATATTATTATATTAAAAAAAGTACTAAAAAACCTATTAAGTTACTTACCCCTTTTTATAGAGGGTTTAACCTTAGGTATAAGGACTTTATTTATATAGTCCTTACTAGTAAAAGAAGTAGAAGAATTAGGTGTTTTAGTAAATACTAAATTACTTCTACCTTCTATCTAAATTACGCCCTAAACTTATAGTTTAAGGTCTTGTCCTATAAAATAATTAATATAAATAATATTAAAAAACTAAAACCATAACTTAAAAATATATAAAAAGTTATATATTTTAATATTTTAAAAAGTTAAAATAACTTACTTTATAATTAGCTAACAGCCAGTTCTCTTCTAACTCTATTATTACCCCTTTTTCTATAATATTATCTATTCTGTTGTCCCCTTTGTATTGCTAATTTATTAAAAAATATTATTTTTTCTAGTTTTATATTTTTAATATATTTTAATTATTCTTTAGCGTAGTTTACTCTTTTTTTAGCGTTTTCTTTGTTAATTATTGGTTTTTTTTTACTTATATTAATACTATAATCCTCCTTTTTTAAAACCCTTTGTAAAGTCCTTTTTATAATATTTAGACTATTTTCTATTAATAGTCTTTTATTTTCTTTTTTAGGACTTCTAGTTAAGTCTCTATTAATAACTCTTTTTTCTTTTTTAGTTACCTTAGAGACTCTACCCCTTTTAATCTTTTTTATATTATTATTATTTTTCTCCTTTTTTTTAATTCTTTTTATAGCACTATAAATAGTTTATTAAGACTTTTCTAGGGTAGTAGTAATTAAAGAAGGAGAATTATTTGCTTTTAAAAGAAGTTTAATTTTAGATTTAAGTTTTAAGAATTTTGGCTCTATTTTAAGGAAATAGGAGTTTAAGTTTATAAAAGTAAAAATATATTACTATATACTATAATATTATTAATATATTACGTAATTAGTGATTATATAAGCCTTAGCAATATTTTTATAATTAATATAATTATATTATTAGATTACTAATATACTTCGAAAATCTAGTTACGTGACCTAGACTAGGCCTAAAAGGGTATAGTTAAAATTTTAGTTAAATATATTTACTAACTAAAAAGTTATAGGAACCTAAATAAAGAGTTAAAAAAATTACTATATTTTAGTAATTTTAATTTATTACAGGTAATAAATATAACGTAACTAAAATTCTAATAATAATCTCTGTAATTTTCTCTTTAAAACGGTATTACTTACGTAATTTTAGGCCTATTATTTAATTATATATAAATTTTTAAAAAAGCTATCTTTTTTGATTAGACTTTTTATTTGTCACCCCCCTGTAACTCTAAAAGAGGGGATTTTTAAGTATATAGGGCTGTATTAGCTTTATTAATTTTAACTTAGCACCTTCTAAAGTATTTAGTTATAAATTATTATTACTATTTTTAAATAAGTTTAACTCTTTATCCTTTAGGTCTATTAGGTACTTTAAAATAGTTATATTTTCTTTAAGTAAATTATATAGCCTAAAGTTTTATTTTTCCTTTATAAGTTTTAAGTTAGGTTTATAGTTTATCTATATATAAATTATTATTATAATAACTATAACTTTATTAACCTTTATAGTAAAAAACTATAATAGCTTTTTTATAGGTGCTATAAAGGCTATATTACGTTTATATTTAGCTATTTTAGACTCTAGTATATAATTAGAGTAGTAAGATAGAGTATTAGTTAAATTTATTAATTTTATTTTATAAAATACGTTAAAATTATACTTAGAAAGAAATAGATATAACTATATTTAATATAGTAATAGAGTTTTTATTTATATAAATTATTATAGATTATTATAATCTATAAAAATCCTAAAATAAATACCCTATAAATATTATCTTTAGTACTTAATATTTTTTATAATAGTAAAGAGTTTTTTATTATATATATTATAATAATATTACGCGCCGTCTAACTTTTTTAAATAAAAATTAACTAGTTACTACTAAAATAATCCGTTCTCTTTAAAAACTAATTAGCTTAAAATAGTACTAATAGCCTTATTAAAAGTACTAGTTTTAATTTAAATTTATCTTTTATACTTAAAGTGCGATAGTATTAGTATTTTAAAAAAAATATTTTAAAACTTTTTAAAAGCTTCTTTACTAGTATTATCTATATGTATATAAACGCTTTCCTTTTTTTTTTATAGCTAGCCTGCCTTTAGTGCTACTTAGCGCCTTTTAGGTTAATTTAGTAAGTAATAAAACTAATTAAAAAAATTAGTTTATAAATTTATAATAATAGTTTATAAAGCTAATAAAGACGTAAATATTGCGTATATAGGTAGGTTTAAACTAATTTTAAATTACTTTAATCTAACTTAAGTCTATTAAAAGGCCCTTAAGTAAAATAATAAAGCTAAAATATTTTATAAATATAGTATACTAAAATTACTTTTTTAGGTTTAAGTAAAACTTTACTTTACGTAAATACTATAATACCTTTTTTATATAACTTTTATATTCTTTTTCGGTATCTGAGAAGATAAGTATATTATTAAAGTATATAATATAGGTTATATTAACTAATTTAGTTAATATTTATAATATAAGCTGTTAGAACTACGTAAGTACATTTATTAAGTTAAAAAATATAACTATATACTTAAAATAGCCGTATTTTATATAAAATATAGTTTTCTATTTATTACCTTTTATAAATTAAACTTAGTATAAATCTATACTTTTATAAACTAGTCTAGTAACTCTATAATTAATAAAAAAGTACTATAATTATTAATTATAATTTTATTAAGGCCTTTATAGTCTATATAAAGCCTAAGGCTGCCTTTCTTTTTTTTTATAATAAGAATAGAGGCTCTAACTAAAAATTTTAATTACTAAATCTCTCTACGCTTAAGATATTTTTTTATATATTTTTTAAAAATCTTTAATTCGGTAACTAAAAGATTATATATAAAATAATATAAAGAATTAGTACTAAATTTAAAATTAATTTTTAAATTATTTATCGCGGTAAGATACCTTAGAGTTTATATTATTAGCTTATAAAGCTCTTTAGAATAAAGTATTTATTTCTCTTTTATATATATATAATACGACTCTTTAGCGCTATCTTTTATAAAATTAGTCTCTACTCTTTAATCTTAAAATTTAGTAATTTCTAGCTCGTTTTTCCTCTATAGTTATAAGTCTAGCATTTTAGGAGTAAAGGAAGATTCTCCCTATATATTTAATTATTAGAAATCCTATTTTCTAAAACTCTAATTAATTCTTTAATTTTTTATTTAAAAGCTCCTAGTTTTATAAATCTAGTAAGTATTACTTTATTTATATATATAAAATAACAACTTATATTTTTAGCTATTAAACGCTTAGTAAGCCTCGTAACTAATAATTTTTTAAATATTATAATATTTAAAGCTACTATATTTCTTTTAACTAATACTATCTAACTTACCGATTTAGCGAACTAGTTAACTTAGTATATATAATTTAAAATATAGTGTATACTTTACCGTGTATAAGATTTTATTAATCTTAACTTTAAAAGCGTTAATAATTTTAATAACTCTCTATAAATACTAAAGCTTTTATAAATTATAGAAGTATCTAATACTAAAATTATAAAAATTTACTGTAACTATATTACTAAGATAGCTATATATTAAGCCTATTTAACTAATTATACTACTAAAGTAAACTAAGTAATAAGTATTTAAAACTAGATTAGTATAATAGTAGTTTTAGAGCTTATAAGCGCTGTTTAAATATACTATACTATTAAGGGGAATATTTTAACTTATTTAATTATTTATTTTTTTAAATAAAAGCTTTTAACTACTAACGCGGTAGCTAAAAATATTATATAATAATAATACTATACTTATTTAAAAAAAGTAGAGTATAAAAGAATAGCTCCTAAGTTATAATATTATAAATAGAAAGCTTTTTATATAAAGACGAAAGTATATAAGCTTAGTAATATTTAAAATAAACTAATTATTACTAACTTTTTTACTACTATTAGTAAGAAATTAGTACCTAATTAGGTAGAGTAGATACGTATAATCTAAGTCTAAAAATTAATATTTAAAAATAAGGAGCTTTCTTTAATAAAAGTAAAAAAAATCTTTTAAGTAGTATTATAAAATAGAGTTACTAAATTATATATTAAAAGCTCTAAAATTTTTATAATACTTAATAGATAGAGCCCGTTCCCTTAATTAGATAGCTTATAGCTAAAAAATAAGAGTAAGTTATACTAATACTTTTATAAATTTAAAGAATACTATTAAAAACTTACTAAATACTGCTGCCTATAGTTAGTATTAATAAGTACTTATACTAGTTAGACTGCGCCGCTTTCTAAAAAGGATAAAAAAGAGCTTTTTAAGTATTTTAAACTTAATAAATTTACAGCTCTTTGTAATATACTTAAGTAAAAATAATAATTTAAGGAAAATACTTTATAAAGTAAGGGATCTAATAAACTAAAATTTTTTAACTTTTTTATATATATAGTTATTAATCCCTTACTTATTATAAATAGTAAATTAGAATAAAGTAATAGTATATATTTTATATAAAACTATAATACTTATACGCTTTTTAAAAGTATTATTCTTAATAATAGTACTATTTTATATTTAGTAAATAATAGATTACTGCTTATTTTAAAATTTTTTAAAAAAGCTAATAGTATTTATACTATTAAAATTAAAATATAAGTTTTTCTAATTTTTAGTATAGAAATCTAAGTAATTAAAAATATTTTAAATAACTTAAACGGAAACTCTATAAAAGATTTTATATTAAAAAATATAGCTATTATAGAAGAATTTTACCTAAATATAGTATTTAAAGCTCGCCTATATAATAAGAGATTTTAGTATTTAGACTTAGATAATATACTACGCATAAAATCTTTAAAATAGAGTCTTATACTTATAACGCTTATTTATAAGTATAACCTTATATTTATTAAATATAAGCCTCTATTCTTTTATTCCTTAGTTTAAAATATAATACTAGTATATTAAAAGCTCCGTTTATAGTTAATATATTTATATATTTATACTAAGAATATATAGTACTAAAGAGTAAAATATTTAGGTTAAAAAGCTTTATATACTCTAGTTTAAAGACCGTAAAATATTTATATTTTAAGTACTAAATATATATATTATAAATAATATTCTCTTATATACGCGGCTTAGATAATCTTTTAAAAACTAAAAAAAAAATTACTATAACTATATTAGTATATTTCTTAAAATCTTTTTAATATATCTAAAGAAAGGCTTAGAGAGTAGTAGATATTATTAATTAAAAATAACTATAGTAGAAAGATTTATATATAGAGCCTATAGGCGAAGTTACTTTTAAAACTTATAAAAATATTTTTAAGCTTTACTACGTAAGTATATATTTAGTATAAACTTAAAATTATAAAGATTTTTTAAAATAATAATATTACTACCTATCTATAGTATAGAAGATCGCGTTTTAAAAAATAAATAAAAAAGCTTAGTATAAGTATTAAAATACTATCTTTATATATATATAAGCTAAACAGCGGCGCTAAATACGCTAGTTAAAAAATTATTAATAAAACTATTATTATAAGACTTAGTACAAATTTACTAAAAACGCTTTAGCTAAAAATTATAAAAGTAGTTATAGTATTTTATAATATTAGTCTAATAGGTTTTAAGAGTATATAATCTTTAAATAAAATTTTTTATAGCTAGTTTAGATAGTATTTTTATTATTATAAATTTAAGCTTATAAAGCACTAAACAGCAGATCTACGCCTAGATTAAAATAATATATATATTTATAGTTATTACGTATATTTTTTAAATAGAAATTATACAGCTAAATATAATAAGTATAAATTTAAAATAAATTTATAAATTTATATTAAATATTTAGTTAGTTACGTAGCTTCTAATATCTATAAAATATAAATACTATTACTTAACTAGATTATTATAACGCGTAATATTACGTTTAATAAAACTCTTTTCTATAAAAGAAAAGAAGATTAGCTTATCTTATAAAAAGAGGCTATAAAGCTTATAAATATTTTATATATTATTAAGATTATAGATATAAGTAAAGTATTTAATAAAATTTTTAATACGTAAGCCTATAATTTTAGTAAACTAGGGATTAGTAAAAATATTATATAACTTAAGTAATAGCTTAGGAGTACTTTAGTATAGATTTTATTTTATTTTTTTAGCTAGTTAAGTAAGTAAAGTTTTATATAAGCGGTATATACGTAGGCTATTAGTATAGCTAGCTAATAATTACGAATCTATATATTATATAATATAAATATTAGTTTAATTTCTCTTTAGCCTACTTTAGAGCTTAAAGAATTTAAGAGTATAAATTTAAAAAAAAAAAAAATACTCTAATATTCCTTATAAAATATACTCTAGTAAAAAAGTAAAATAGTTTAAAATAAAGAGCCTATAGGATCCTTAAATAGTAAATAAAAGCTTATCTAATACTATTACTTAAATTAGTAATATAAAGCTCCTTTTATTAAATAAAATAATTAGTACCTATACTTATAAGATATAAAGACCTATAAGGGACTATAGCCTAATTACTTAATAAAGCTAAAGGTAACGTAGGTTAGATTCTAAAAATTTTAATAAACTAGGGGGTAGGAATAAAAACTCTCTTAGTATTTATATATTATTAAGCCTTAATCTAGAGAGTAAGCTATTATATAATATAAAATTTATAAATACTTTATTAAACGGCGTAAATAGCTCTCTCTAGTATAACTTTATAAATATATTTATTTTTAATATAAATTTTATATAGAAAGAGCGTAGAGAGTTTATAATTATTAATATTATAATTTAAGCTACTATACAGGATAGGGCCCTAAAAAAATAATATTTTAAAATAAAATTTATATATACCGCGATAAGCTTTTAAAAAAGCCGGTAATATAAAAAGTAATTTTTTTATATTTACTTAGCCTACTTTTTTACTAGATTATATATAAAAAATAGACTATACTTTTTAAAAAGTAAATTTAATAGGTAGTTATACGCTTTAAAAGTACTAAATAACTACTTTTACTTAAGTAGATATTTACCTATAAGTTTAATTAGGATAGTTACTTTATAAAATATAAAACTCGCCTAGTTATTAGAGGCGACTTTTAATTAAAAAATATACTTTTATTAATATATACTATAATACTTACAGCACGCTTTTTTTATATAGCTATAGTAATTATAGTAAAATTTAATTTAAAAATTTTATAGTTTAATATAATTAGTATATTTTTTAATATACTAATTAACCTCTTAAATCTAGTATAGTATAAACTACTTAATAGCTATAAATAAAAAGAAAGTTATATAAAGCTTAATTAAGCTTTATATAGCCTACGTAACTTACCTATACTATAATATAAAAAATTTTTTAGTACTTTAGCTAAGCTTAGCCTTTTCTACTTAAAAGAAGAGCTTTATTTATTTTTTAACTTAAATTATAAGATTTTTATACTTTTCTATATAGATAATATCCTACTCTTATATTATAAAATTTATTAATAAGAAGCTTTTAAACTGTGCGATAAGCTTCTAGGAATATATAAAATAAAGAAACGCAGAGCTATAAAATAGTATTTTAAAATATAAGTAATTAGGAATTAAAAAGATTAAATAATTACGCTAATTTATAATTTATATATTAAAAAGATTATAAAAAAATTTAAAGTAGCTAATTTAGTATTTTTTTTACTAACGCCTTTACTATTAAAAGAGCTAGTTAAGAATAAAAAAAAAGTAATAAAAGCTAAAATTAAGGCGTATTAGGAGCGTATTAGTTTTATATTTTATACTATTATTATAATATAACTAGATATAGCATTTACTATTTTAAAATTTTTTTATTTTTTAATTAATTTAAATAAAGAGTATTTTACTGCGATAGAATATATAATTACGTTTTTTTATAGATTATATTTTTAGGCAATCTAATATAGGGTATATAAGGGCCTAAATATTATAATCTATTTAGACGCTTTATTTATAAATAATCTAAAGAGTAAATAATTTTTATATAACTATATTATTATAGTATTTAGGGGTGTAATTATTTAGAAAGCTATAAAATAGACTACTATTACTATATTAACTACTAAAGCAGAGCTTCTTACGTTTAAGTATATAAATAAAAAAATAATAGCTCTAAAACGCTTTTTTAAAAAATTTATTTTAAATTTTAAAATTACGTAGTATATATTCTGTAATAACTAATAGATAATTAAACTAGTTATAGGCAAAAATAAGTATATAACTACCTGTTTACGTTATATAAATATATAAAATATATAACTACGCTAAAAGTATTTAAAAGGGAGTTTTAAAATTAAATATTTTTAGATAAGTAATATACCAGCTAATAGGTTAATAAAAGCTTTTATAGTTTAGTAATTCTAAAGATTTAGAAAGTAACTAAATTTTAAAAATATAAAAAAAAAAATTACTAAACTAGAATTTTAAAAAGTTATATAATAATAGAGCGTAAAGCGCTTTAAATTAAATATTATATAGCTTATTAGCTGCTATTTATAATAAATAATTTAAAACCGCACCGCTTAGAAAAATAATAAAATAATAAAAATTATATAATAACCCTAATAGAAAAGCTTAATAGATTAATAACTTTACTAACTTATTAAACTTTTAAATAGTTTAAGCGCGGCGTAAAGCGATTTTATTAAAAATATTATTTATAAAATTACTACCTAAATTTTTATTTAGCTTAATTATCTGCCTAATAATAGTCTATAATTTATTAAGCTCTATAGTCTATAAGATTTATATTAGTAAAAATTAAAAAAAGTGGATTAAAAAATTATATTTACTTATAAATAAGCTTTTTCGCCTTCTTACTATAGAGCGGCTTATAATAAAATAGAAAATACTTAGTAATCTCTTAAACACGACTAGGACTATAATAGTAAGTATATATTTTTTTAAAATTTTTTAGATTAAAATATTTATATATATATTAGTTTATAGCTATATTTACTTTTATTTTTTTACGTTTATCCGTAGGAGCTGTATTAACTTAGTGTATACTACGTCCTTACTTAATATAGAGGTAGGTAAAAACACAAAGGCGCTATAATCTAAAGTCTATTAAATATAGAATTTTTTAAATTTTATAGCTAGTAGAGTAATAACCTAATAAATAACTTATTAGGCGGCAGTTATAATAACGGCGGGGCAACAACTATAGAACAGAAATAGTTTATTATAAGTAAAACTATAGGCTGTATATAACGCGTTTAACACACAGCGCGTTTAAAATAGTAATTATAATAGTTTTCTCTCCTTTCTATAAATACTATACACTTAAAGTCTAGAAATCTTTTTAGTACTATTATTAGAACTATACCTTTTATTTTCTATTTTATTATATTTACGTCGGCGTTCTAGCGTTTAACTATTAAACTAAATAACCTATAGCGTACGGTATAGGCTTTTACTAATAGTAATAATTAGCTAGATTATATTAAAAACTACTCCGACTTCTATCTTAATATAGTATAAGAAGCTAGCCTACTTAATAGACTAAATTTTTTAGTTAACGTCTTTAATACTGACTTAATTCTAATATATCTCTTCTTATTTAAGTAGAATACTATCCTTAGCCTTAATAATACCTATAAAAACTATAAAGTTTAATTTTACCTATATAAGGATATAGTAAAATTTGTAAAAGAATAGTAAAAAAAGGGTTATACTTTCTTATCTAAAGTAAAGAACAGCAGTAGTAGCGGCGGTAGTAGTAGCAGTAGCAGTAATAGTAATAGTAATAATAATAGTAGTAATAGTACCTTAATAATAAAAAAAAAAACTTTTTTAAAGTAGTAAAGGAAGTAAAGCTCTAGTAGAAAAAGCTTATTAAGATAGTTAAAATTATCTAGGCGCGGGGATATATATACGCGTAAGAGTAGAGTAAGCGGTAAATAATAAAAAAATATGCTACGGCGCTATAAAGTAGTTATATAAAAGCTTACTATTAGGGAAGTTAGTAATTATTATAAGAAGATTAAAAAATCCTATAGAGAGTACTATACTATATTTTAATACTTTAATTACTATTTATCTAAAAAGGTTTCAGATTATTAGCGCTAGTAGAAAAGTTATTATAGTTACTATATAAGAAGCTTATTAAGAATTAGTTAATTACGTAATATAGTAGAAGTTTAAACAGCTAGCCTAGGGTCGCGTAATATTATAGTAATAACTCTAGGGGAGAGAGTATCTACTTTTATATATCTAATAATAGGAGTCTTACGTTTTAGTATTAAAATAACTACTATTATTTTTACTAGATAAAGCGCTACTTAGATAATAGAAGTAAAATATAAAATATTTTAATTTTATAAACTATTAGTAATATTAAGCTATATAGATACTATTTAATAGTTTCTTAACTTTTTTAATTCTAATATAAAAGAATAGATAAAGCTTAGAAAAACTGTAAACTAAAAAGCTTAAAATATTTTTTATTAATATTATTTTTATTACTACAGCGCGACAGAGTTTATAAAATAAATAGTTTACTATTTTTTTTTTTTAAATTTACTTTTAGATTTACTTTCTACTATAGGGCGCGGCCTATTTTTTAAACCTAACCTAATAGAGCTTAAAAAAGCTAAATTAAAAAAGGCGCTAATAGCGCTAGGCGCTTAGAAAGTCTAGATAGAGGAAATAGGCTAGATAAAATTAATAATTTTAAGAGTCTACTAAATTTTTTATTAGTATTAAGCTTTTTATATAGTATTTAGTTACTTATAAACTAGCTAATAAATAGCTATTATAAAGCGTAGTATAGGTATTAAACTAAAAAGATTATTAGAATTACTAAATAATAATATAGAGGAATTATCTTTTAAAACTTAAAAAAGCTATAAATTTTTTTAAACTAAAAAAGCGGGACGATTTTTATAAGTTTATAATAATAGAAAAAAAAGCTTTTTTAAAAATTAAAAGATCTACGGAAATTTTTAATTAAAAAAAAAAGGACTTTTATCTATTAGAGACGTAAGATAATTATCTAAAACTTATAACAGCTATATATTATTTTATAAAAAGAATAGGTAAGTTACTAAATATTATAGTACAGAAGTATCTATTTAAGTTATAGTAATTTTTATTTAAAACTAAATAGTATTTTAATTTTTTTAAACTGCCTATTATTAAAGCTTTTTATACTTTTTTTTTTTTAGACTACTTCTTCTTATAGAGCGTAATAATAGGCTAAAAAACTATATTAAATAACTTACTAAAAACTAAAGAACTAAACTTTATTAACTCTTTACTAATTTTAATAAGTTTATAATATTTAAAATACTATTCTCTCTTAATTATATTTAGGTAGTTAATTATAGTAATATAGGAGGGATCGGAAAACTATTAAATAAAAATTAATAAAGTTTTTAAGAGACAGAATTAGAGCTTAAAAATCTAAATAAACTCTAAAAAGTAAAAATTAAAAAGAGTATTACAGCTTACTATAGTTACAGCAGCAGTAATATAAATAATTAACTTATAATACTTATAATAATTAGAAAGCTTAAAGAGCTGTTTAGAAAAATAAAGTTAAATAAAAAAGTATAAAAATAGTACAGACAGTACAAAAAAGCGTAAAAATAATAATTAAAAGTATAAAAAGAGTAAGAATTATTTTAAAAAATATTAGTAGAGAGATTATATAAACGCTTTTTATATTACTAACGCTAGTACGCCTATTATAATTAGTCTTTTACTTTAGAGCTTTATTACCTAGTAACGCTATCTACTAAATTTTTTACTTAAAAAAGCTCTATTTAAAATTAATTTTACGGCTGCTATAAGCTTAAAAGAATTAATTTTAAACTACTTTAGATAGTTAAGCTATTTTTTTAATAGCTTAACTAGGGGGTATATTGCGGTAAAATACCTTAGAGCTTATATTACTAGTTTATAAAACTCTTTAAAATAGAGTATTTATTTCTCCTTTATATATATATAATACGGCTCTTTAGCGCTTTCTTTTATAAAATTAGTCCTTACTCTTTAATTTTAGAATTTAGTAATTTCTAGCTCGTTTTTCCTCTATATTATTTAATTTATAATTTATAGAGATCTTAAAGTCCTTATTTAAAACTAAATCTAAAAAATTAAAATATCTAAGTAGTATAGAGTATTTTTTATACTTATTTAGTTTATTTTAGACTAGAATCTTTATTAACTCTATTAGATATATATATACTTAAGTAGTTAGGTTATATATAATACGCTTAAACTCTTCTACGCTTTTAAAAGTAATCTTTTTAATAAAAATATTATTTTTTTTAAGATTACCTCTAAAGAGGACTCTTTAAAAAGTAATATTTATTTTTAGATTCTCTTAGTTAAACTAAAATAAGTCTAAAAAAATTTTATATTAAGAGAGATTTATAACTATAAATAGAATTAGCTAAGTTTAATTTTAACTATATAAGTTAGTTAAGTTTATTTTAGTAATTATAATACTATAAATAATTATATTAGAACTATTTACCGCTTATACTAATAATTTATTAAGAATAGTTACCTCTAAACCTATCTCCTTTACTAGCTTAGCGCTTATAAAATTTAAAGTAGATTTTAAATTTACTAAAATTTTAATATAGCCTCTATTTACGACTTTAGTCTTTAGGGTAACTATCTCCTTAAATTAGTTATATAACTAGTTAAATAAACTACTAATATACTTAATTTTAGATATTTTTAATAGATAGCTTATAATAGTTCTAATATAGGTAATAAATATTATAATTACTTTTACCTTTTCCCTTTTTCTGCCTAAGTTAATAACGTAGCCTTTTTAGTTATTTTTTTAAATCTAAAGACTACTAGCTTATTTTTATACTAGTAATTAAGAATATAGTAGCCCTTCTTACTATAATAGTAATAAATTAGTATACTAGTAAAAAATTTTATTTTAGTTAGTAGCTTATTAGACTAGTTAACGCCTAACTATACTTATTAGTTCTTTTTAAAATATTTTTAAAGTTTAGTAGATTCTTCTATATTTTATATATTTTTTTTAGTCCTTTATATTCTAAAATTATTAGAATTAGTTATCTTTTATATTAACTAAAAGAAATTAGCCTTTTTTTTAATTTTAGTAATAATATTAATTTATTATTTCTTTAAAGTCTATAGCTTAGCTTAAAGATTTTTATTTAAATAGTTTACGAAGTTTTAGACCTATTAAAATTTTTTATTAGTTTTAAGTATATTTAGCTTTTTTTAAAAAAGGTAAATATCGTTTAGAAATTCTATAAAAGACTACTTAAGTAGCTAAATAGTTTATTTAAAATTAATTTTAGCCTTATTAAACTATTATAGTAGTTTTTTAAGGGTATTTAGTATTTTAATTTTTAAAAGGTCTTAAGTCTCTTTTTATAATAAATTAGTACTAAATTTTAAAGTAACTTTAGCTTTTTAAATAGTTTAAAGGGAATTGTTAATATAAGTAATAGTAAATTTAATCTTTAAGATCTCTATTAGAAAAAAAGTTAATAATTAATAAAAATAGCGTTTATAATTATCTCTCTAAAGGTTAAAATTATATTTATTCTTCTTCTTATAGATATAAGGGGCCTTTAACGTTAGTAAATATATAATTAGAATAAAGGTCAGAGTAGTATAACTTTATAGAATAGTTAAGTTTTTTATAATTACAGCTTAGTTATTTATATTAAAATATTAATAAATATTAAGTAGTTATTTTATTTTATTTTTATTTTTAACCTATTAGAGCTAAGCGCGTACTTTTTTAAAATTAGTAAATATAAAGAGTTCTAATTAAAATAAAAGTATTTAACTATAATAGTTAGCGGCCGTTTATACCCTTTTATATTTTAATAGGCCTAATAGAGGCGTTTTTACAGTTTATATAAAATTTTAAAATATTTAAGTATTAAGGATACTAAGAGGGAATTTAAAATTATTCTTAAGTTTTTTAATAATTTTAGTATTTTATAAAACCAACGTATTACGCGTAACTAGGTAATAATACTTCTTTAAAGCTATATTATACTAGATTACTCCTAAAGATAAGAGAGTAATTTAAATATTAAAAATTAGGGTAGAGTAGTAATATAGTATAATATATAAAATAAATTAAGTATATATTATTTATAAGAGTAAAAAGATAAATTACTACTAAGCTAAAGCCCTGCAACGTAAACTATATATCCCTTATTATATAAGTACGCTTCTATTTAAAGCAGAGATACCTAAATCGTAATATATAGTTATAAACTAATATATATACTAATATTTTAATTTAAATAATTTAAAAAAATTATATATTTACTATTATAGTCCTATTTAAATTTAAGAGATTACTAAGTACTTTTTATCTTATTATAAGCTACTCTATAGTAAAAAGACAAAAAAGCTTACTTATAAGCAGGTATAATTTTTTTAATCCTCTTCTTTTAATTTTTATTAATATAGACTCTATAAATAATAAAATTAAATAAATTATAAACTGCTATGAAATAAAGAATTAAAATAAATAAAAACTTAAGTAGTAACTCTATAAATAATATTTTTAATAAGATTACTTTATGCCGCGCTTAAGCTATGTAAAAGTATAGTAAGCTAGTTAAGTTATTAATCTATTAAGCTTTTCTATTAAGGTTATTATATAATTTTTATTATTTTATTATTTTTTCTACTTTTTTATTATAGAGTTTTTCTAAGTAGTATAGTTTTAAATTATTTATTATAAATAGTAGTTAATAAGCTATTTAATATTTAATTTAAAGCGCTTTGCGCTCTATTATTATATAATTTTTTAAAATTCTAGTTTAGTAATTTTTTCTTTTATATCCTTAAGATTTAGTTATTCTCTATATTTTTAAAATTATTAAGCTATAAAAGCTTTTATTAATTTATTAACTAGTATATTACTTATTTAAAAGTATTTAATTTTAAAACTTTTTTTTTATATACTTTTAGTATAGTTATATATTCTATATATTTATATAGCGTAAACGGGTAGTTATATACTTATTTTTACTTATAACTAGCCTAATTATTTATTAGTTATTATAGAATATACACTACGTAGCTCTAAAATCTAAAATAAGTTTTTTAAAAAAGCGCTTTAGAGCTATTATTTCTTTATTTATATGCTTAAGCGCGAGGAGCTTTACTTTAGTAGTTAATATTATAATAGTAGCCTATCTTATAGTTTTCTAAATAATTATACTCCTAAATAATATAATAATATAGTTATATAAAGATTATTTACTCTTTAGATTATTTATAAATAAAGCGTTTAAATAAATTATAAGTTTTAGACCCTTATATACCCTATTTTAAATTACTTAAAAGCGCGATTTATAAAAAAACGTAATTATATATTTTACTATAGTAAAATACTCTGTACTTAAATTAGTTAAAAAATAAAAAAGTTTTAAAATAATAAATACTATATTCGGTCGTATTATAATAGTAATATAAAATTTAAATCTAATACGCTTTTAATACGCCTTAATCTTTATTTTTATTACTTCTTTTTTATTTTTAATTAGCTCTTCTAACAGTAAAGGCGTTAATAAAAAAAAATACTAAATTAATTACTCTAATTTTTTTTATAATCTTTTTAATATATAAATTATAGATTAGTATAATTATTTAATTTTTTTAATTTTTAATTACCTATATTTTAAAATACTATTCTACATCTCTGCGTACTTCTAGTTTATATATTTCTAAAAGCTTATCGCGTAGTTTAAAAGTTTTTTACTAATAAATTTTATAATATAGAAGTAGAATATTATTATATAAAGAGAGGTAAAGTATAGTATTAAGATACTAGTCTAGAAAAGGTATAAACTAAAAAAAGTTATTCCCCTAAATATAGTTATAAAAATAAGCGTATATAAAAACTACTAAAATTATTTTTATTTAGATTAGTATAGTACTTAAACTTATAGCCTTAATATATTGCTTAATATATAGTTTGTCGCGTAGCTTAGCGTACTAAAATTTAATATACTAATAGTATTAGGCTACTATCGCCTTTACTCCTTTCTTCTTTTTTTTAGACTAGGCTGTTATAGTATTATTATATTATAATATACTTACTCTACCGTATCTTTATTATTAAAATTATTATTATTAAAGTTATAAAATAAAATTTAATATATTATAAATATTAGGGCAGCGTTTGTTCTTAGTAGCTTATAGAGTATAGTTAGCTAATAACGTTTATAAGTATACTAATAGTAACTTTACGTATCCTAATTATTTTTAATAAAACTACGATAACTATACCTCGTATACTTATTTATAGGGATATACCTAATAATAACCTATACGTATAAGTAGTAGGGGCAGTTATAAAATACCTACTATTAAATATATAAGTATATATTAATAAAATTACTAAAGTTAATACTATAGAAGTTCTTAACGTACTAGAAAAAAGATATTATAATACTACCTACTACCTACTTACCGGAACTAAAAGAGATAAGTATAAAATAGTAATAATAATAGAGAAAGGTATTAAGTTATATTTATTAGTATAGTATATCTAAATACGGTACGCTATAAATAATAACTATAATAGTAGTTTAGCTATACTATAAAATATTAAACTATAATAGCTTATATTAAGGTTAAATAAGAAATAAGTAATAAAAGAAGAAGAATAGAAAATAGACTTTGTACTAAAGATAATAAATAAGGTATAGTTATAGGAGGTACTTAATATAGTAGTAACTACTAAATTATACTAAGTAATCTACTACTAGCGGCGGCGGATAGTAAAATATAAAATAGGTATAGTAGCTACTACGCGTTAATAGAAAAAAAAAATAAGTATAAATTTATATTACGTAAGCGTATATATATACGCCTAAGTATTAGTAGGCGTTTATATATAGATAAGGTAGGCGAAGAATTTAAAGGACTATACTACGTATAAGTAAATAGTAGCTCTTTAATACTATCTATATTATCTAGAAAAAGATTAACTTAATAGTTAGATATAAGGTAATAACTATTATTTACAGTAGGTAAAGCTGTAAAAATACTACTATAATATTATTTATATAAAAAAATATAAAGATCTTGTAATCTATATTAAAAAATAAATAAAACTCTTCTTTTAAGCAGATAAGACTAAGCTTAAAAAAAGTACTAAAAAGTTTTTTATACTATAATATAAATAAGTTACGTAGGCTATATAATACTTAATTAAGCTTTATATAACTACCTTTTTATTTATAGCTATTAGGTAGTTTATACTATACTAGGTTTAAGGGGTTAATTAGTATATTAAAAAATATACTAATTATATTAAGCTATAAAATCTCTAAGTTAAACTCCGCTATAATTATTATAACTATATAAAAAGAGCGCGCTGTAAATATTATAGTATATATTAATAAAAGCGTATCTTTTAACTAGAGATTACTTCTAATAACTAAGTAAGTTTTATACTTTATAAAGTAACTATCCTAATTAAACTTATAGGTAAATACCTACTTAAGTAGAAATAAATATTTAGTACTATTAAAATATATAACTACTTACTAAATTTATTTTTTAAGAAATATAGTCTATTTTTTATATATAGCCTAATAAAAGAGCGGGCTAAGCGGATATAAAAAAATTACTTTTTATATTACTAGCTTTTTTAGAAGCTTATCGCGGTATATATAAGCTTTATTTTAAAATATTTTTTTTAAGGCCCTATCCTATATAGTAGCTTAAATTATAATATTAATAATTATAAACTCTCTATACTTTT
This sequence comes from Pleoardoris graminearum, assembly GCA_030770415.1. Taxonomy (NCBI): domain Eukaryota; kingdom Fungi; phylum Ascomycota; class Dothideomycetes; order Pleosporales; family Didymosphaeriaceae; genus Pleoardoris; species Pleoardoris graminearum. The sequence goes on along the minus strand of JASEKS010000419.1, from coordinate 13,593 downwards.
TCTGTATAATATTTACACTAAAAATAAATATATTTATATTATTATACTAAAAAGAACTATCTATACTATTAAGTAAAATATTTATAAGTTTTATATTATATAATAGCTTACTCTCTAGATTAGGGCTTAATAATATATAAATACTAAAGAGGTTTTTATCTCTGCCTTCTAGTTTATTAGAATTTTTAGGATCTAATCTATATTATCTTTAGCTTTATTAAATAGCTAGGCTATAATCCTTTATAGGCCCCTATATTTTATAAATATAAGTACTAATTATTTTATTTAATAAGAGGAGCTCTATATTACTAATTTAAGTAATAGTATTAAATAAGCTTTTACTTACTATTTAAAAATTTTATAAACTCCTTACTCTAAACTATTTTACTCTTTTACTAGAGTATACTTTATAAAAAATACTAAAGTATTTATCTTTTTTAAAATTTATACTTCTAAGTTCTTTAAACTCTAAAGTAAACTAAGGAGAGATTAAACTAATATTTATATTATATAATATATAGATTTATAACTATTAGCTAGCTATACTAATAGTCTGTATATATACTACTTATATAGAGTTTTGCTTATCTAATTAATTAAAAAAATAAAATAAAACCTACGCTAAAGTACTTTTAAGCTATTATTTAAATTATATAATATTTCTACTAATTTTTAACTTATTAAAGTTATAGGCTTACGTATTTAAAATTTTATTAAATACATTACCTATATCTATAACTTTAATAATATATATAATATTTATAAACTTTATAGTTTCTTTTTATAGAATAGGCTAATTTTTAGTTATTTTATAAAAAAGAGTTTTATTAAACGTAATATTACGCGTTATAATAACCTAGTTAAGCGATAGTATTTATATTTTATAAATATTAAAAGCTACGTAACTAACTAAATATTTAATATAGGCTTATAGATTTATTTTAAATTTATACTTATTACGTTTAGTTATATAATCTCTATTTAGTAGATATACGTAATAACTATAAGTATATATATTATTTTAATCTAGACGTAGATCTGCCGTTTAGTACTTTATAAGTTTAGGTTTATAGTAATAGAAATACTATCTAAACTAGCTATAAAAGATTTTATTTAGAGATTATATATTTTTAAAAATTATTAGACTAATATTATAAAACGCTATAACTACTTTTATAATTTTTAGCTAAAGCGTTTTTAGTAAATTTGTACTAAGTCTTATAGTAATAGCTTTATTAATAATTTTTTAACTAGCGCGTTTAGTGCCGCCGTTTAGTTTATATATATAAAAAGGTAGTATTTTAATACTTATACTAAGCTCTTCTATTTATTTTTTAAAACGCGATCTTCTATACTATAAATAAATAGTAATATTATTATTTTAATAAAAATTTATAATTTTAAGTTTATACTAAATATATACCTACGTAGTAAAGCTTAAAAATACTTTTTTAAGCTTTAAAAGTAACTTTACCTATAAGCTCTATATCTAAATCTTCCTACTATAGTTATTTTTAATTAATAATATTTACTACTCTCTAAGCCTTCTTTTAGATATATTAAAGAGATTTTATAAAATACGCTAGTATAGTTATAGTAATTTCTCTTTTAATTTTTTTAAAATTATTTAAGCCGCGTATATAAGGGAATATTACTTATAATATATATACTTAGTATTTAAAATATAAATATTTTACGCTCTATAAATAAGGGTATATAAAATTTTTTAACTTAAATATTTTACTTTTTAGTACTACAGGGGGGTAACATTGGGAAAAGCGTAATCTAAAAAGTTACTCTTTTTAAAAATTAATATAAAATTAATTAATAAGCTTAAAAATACGCGAATTATACCGTTTTAAAAAAATAATTAAGAAAATTATTATAAGAATTTTAGTTACTACTTAGATAATATACGTAATAAACTAAAATTACCTAAATACAACAAATTTTTTAGCCCCTTTTTTAGATTCTTATAACTTTTTAGTTAGTAAATATATTTAACTAAAATTTTAACTATACTATTCTAGGACTAGCGTAGGTCACGTAACTAGATTTTCGAAGTGTATTAGTAATCTAATAATAAAATTATATTAATTATAAAAATAGTGCTAAGACTTATATAGTCAGTAATCACGTAATATATTACTAATATTATAGTATATAATAATATCTTTTAACTTTTATAAACTTAAACTCCTATTCTCTTAAAATAGCACCAAACCTCTTAAAACTTAAATATAAAGTTAATTTACTTTTAAAAGCAAATAATTCTTCTTTTTTAATTGCTACTACTTTAGAAAAGTCCCCTTCTACTATTTATAACGCTATAAGGCGTATTAAAAATAAAAATAATAAAAATAATAAAAATAATAATAATATAAAAAAGGTTTATATAGGGGGTATAAAAAAGTTAACTAAAAGAGATAAAAGAGTTATTAATAGAGACTTAACTAGAAGTCCTAAAAAAGATAATAAAAGCTTACTACTAGATAATAATCTAGACGTTATAAAAAGGCAATTACAAAGGGTTTTAAAAGAGAAGGGTTTTATAATTAATATAAGTAAAAAAAAACTAATAATTAATAAAGAAAATGTTAAAAAAAGAGTAAAATACGCTAAAGAACAATTAAAAAATATTAAAAATATAAAACTAAAAAAAATAATATTTTCTAATGAGTTAGTAATACAGAGGGGTAGGACTAGAAAGGAGTATTATAAAAAAAGGGGTAATAATAGAGTTAAAAGAGAACTGGCTATTAGCCAATTATAAAATAAGTTATTTTAATTTTTTTAAAATATTAAAATATATAACTTTTTATTTATTTTTAGGCTATGGTTTTAGTTTTTTAATATTAATTATATTAAATATTTTATAGGCTATAATCTTACCCTATATGTTTAGGATACAATTTAGGTAGGAGGTAGAAGTAATTTAGTATTTATTAAAACACCTAATTCTTCTACTTCTTATACTAGTAAGGACTATATAAATAAAGTCCTTATACCTAAAGTTAAACTAGTTATAAAAAGGGGTAAGTTTTATAAAGTTTTTTTACCCCTTTATTTATTAATATAATATATATATATATATATTATATTATAATTATAATCTTTATATTAATATTAATTTAGGCTATAAATTTTAATAAGACAACGTCCCTATTTATAAAATAACAGAGGTTTTAAACTAGTTTAAAAATAATAAAATTACTTTATTTTCTTACCCAGCCTATAGTCCTGATTTAGCCCCTATAGAAAATATATAGGGTATATTAAAATTAGGATTAATTAAAAATAAAAAGGCTAATTTAGGGATAGGATTTAGTTTATAAAGTATAGAGGCTTTTAAAAGAGCTACTAATAAGGAGTGGTTTAAAATACCTTAAAAATTTATTAATAATTATATTTTATTACTCCCTAACCGTTATAAGGCGGTTATAGAAACTAAAGGCTACTATACTAAGTACTAGTAATTTATTATTACTAGTTTATTATTAGAAATTTAAAAAAGTAACTTTTATATATAATTATATAAATAATATATAAATATATAAAAATATTTTATATAGTTATATATTATAAGTACTATTATAATATATATAAAAATAAGCAAATTTTACACTGTAAATAAAAAGTTATTACAGTCTAAATTATTACTCTAAAAATTATCTATATTTACTAATTTTTTTTTACCCCTAAACCCCTTAGTAAGCAGCCCCTAAGTAAGTAAATAAAGTAAGCTAGTCTTTCCCTTTAATATAGTATTTTTTTTGTATTTTTAGGCCTTATAACTAAAAAGTTATATTATTTTAAAAAAGATAACTTTTTAGATTACGCTTTTCCCAATGTCACCCCCCTGTATATATCTTTAGTATTAATACGTAAATACGTAGACTATAAATAGAGTTTTTAATATACTAGTATTATACTTTAGACTAAAGAATAAAAGAATAGAGACTTATATTTAATAAATATAAAATTATATTTATAAATAAGTATTATAAGTATAAAACTCTATTCTAAAAATTCTATATATAGTATATTATTTAAGCCTAAGTACTAAAGTCCTTTATTATATAAATAAGCTTTAAATACTATATTTAAATAAACTTTTTCTATAATAGCTAAATTTTTTAATATAAAGTCTTTTATAGAATTTCTGTTTAGCCTATTTAAAGTATTTTTAATTACTTAAGTTTCTATACTAAAGATTAAAAAAGCTTATATTTTAGCCTTAATAATACGGATACTATTAGTTTTTTTAAAAAAATTTACAATAAGTAAAGATCTATTATTTATAAAATATAAAATAGTACTATTATTAAAAATAGTACTTTTAAAGAGCGTAAAAATATTATAATTCTATATAAAATATATACTATTATTTTCTTTTAATTTACTATTTATAATAAGTAAAGAATTAATAACTGCATATACTATAGAGCTAAGAAATTTTAGTTTATTAAACTTTTTACCCTATAAGGTATTTCTTTTAAACTATCCCTTTTACTTAAGTATATTATAAAGAGCTATAAATTTATTAAACTTAAAATACTTAAAAAGCTTTTTTTTATTCTTTTTAGAGAGCGGCGCAGTCTAACTAGTATAAATATTTATTAATATTAGCTATAAGTAATAGTACTTAGTAGATTTCTAATAGTATACTTTAAATTTATAAGAGTACTAGTATAACTTACTTTTATTTTTTAGTTATAAACTATTTAATTAGGGGGACGGGCTCTGTCCGCTAAGCGTTATAAAAATTTTAAAACTTTTAGTAGTTAACTTAGTAACTTTATCTTATAATATTACTTAAAAATTTTTTTAACTTTTATTAGAAAGAGCTTCTTACTTTTAAATATTAATTTTTAAGCTTAGATTATATATATTTACTCTATCTAATTAAGTATTAATTTTTTACTAATAGCGGTAAAAAAGTTAATAATAGCTAGTTTATTTTAAATATTACTAAGCTTATATACTTCTATTTTTATATAAAAAGCTTTTTTTTTATAATACTATAGCTTAGAAACTATTTTTTTATACTCTACTTTTTTTAAATAAATATAATATTATTATTATATAATATTTTTAGCTACTGCGTTAATAGTTAAAAGTTTTTATTAAAAAAAATAAATAATTAAGTAAATTAAAATATCCCTCTTAATAGCGCAGTGCATTTATATAGTATTTATAAATTTTTAAACTATTATTATACTAATTTAGTTCTAAATATTTATTATTTAGTTTACTTTAGTAGTATAATTAGTTAAGCGGGCTTAGTATATAGCTATCTTAGTAGTATAATTATAGTAAATTTTTATAATTTTAGTTTTAGACACTTTTATAATACGTAAAAGCTCTAGTATTTAAAAAAGATTATTAAAATTATTATTACTTTTAAGACCGGAATTAATAAAATTTTATATATAATAAAGTATATACTATACTTTAAACTATATATATTAAGTTAGCTAGCTCGCTAAATTAGTAAAACAGATAATATTAGTTAAAAAAGATATAATAGCTTTAAATATTATAATATTTAAAAATTTATTAGTCGCGAGGCTTACTAAGTGTTTAATAGCTAAAAATATAGGTTATTATTTTATATATATATAAATAAGGCGATGCTTACTAGGTCTATAAAACTAGAAACTTTAAATAAAAAATTAAAGAATTAATTAGAGTTTTAAAAAATAGAATTTCTAATAATTAGGTATATAAAAAAAATCTTCCTTTACTTCTAAAACGCCGGGCTTATAATTATAAAAAAAAACGAGCTAGAAATTACTAGATTCTAAAATTAAAGAGTAGAGACTAGTTTTATAAAAAAAAAGCGCTAAAGAGCTATATTATATATACGTAAAAGAGAAATAAATACTCTATTTTAAAAAGTTTTATAAACTAGTAATATAAGCTCTAAGGTATTTTATCGCGAGAATTATAATACATATTAATCTCTTTATAATACAATTAATTAAAGTTTTTTAAATTTTAAAATATTCTATTTATTATATAAAATATATTTTAAATACTATTAAATTATATTTATATACTTAGTTTTACGAATATAATTTTATAATTTTTTTATTATTAAATAGTAACTAAAAAATATTTATCTATTATATATTATATATTATTTATAGTATTTTTTTTAATTATTATTTTTAGTATTATATAATTCTATTATTTTAATAAAATATTTTAATTTTATTAATTTTAATTTTATATAATAGACTATTTTATAATATTATATCTATATAAAAATTAAGTAATATTATTTACTTTTTATTTTACTTTTAGAGTCGTTAGTTATTATATTAATTAAATATTTAATATTTATTAATAAACTTAAATATATAACTACTTTAAATTCTTTATTATAAATAAAAATTAAACTATTGTTTAATAATTATACTATAATTAATAATAAATATTTTTTAGTTAGTATAATAATTAAAATAAAATAAATATTATAATAAAATATTTTTATTTTCTTAATAATACTAGTAGAAACTATTATAATTATAATATAAAAAATATTAAATTTATAATTATATTTAACTATTATAATCGACTTATAAGTAGATTAATAAGAGTAAAAATAGAAAATAATTTTTTATAAAATTAATTTATAAAATTAATTAAAATAATACTTATACAATTAAGAAACTAAATAATTATTATAAGTAATATAATAGTATTACTTATAATAATATTTATATTTAAGTATAATAATATATAAAAAAATAAAATATAAAGTTAATATACTAAATATATATATAAAGTCTATTCAAATACTATATAATTAGTAAGAATAATTTTTAAAATTAAATATATTTTTTATACTACTTTAATATTAATAGTTCTTTAATTTTAAAAGTTTTTATAAATAATAAAAACTTATTATATATATTATTATAAAGAAATTAATATTTAAATAAATATAATATTTTCTATATTCTTAAAAAAGATATAACATAAACTAATATACTTAATTAAAAAATAAAATTTTATAAAAAATAAAATAATAACTAATACTATATAACGTAAATATAACAATAATAAGTAACTAATATTAAAAATATAATTTTATTAATTATTAGTAATAATTAAAAAATATTAAAAAAATATTAGAAAAATATTATTTACTAGTATTATAATAAATTATTTTATAGTAAATAATTTATATTTTATTATTTATTATCTCTTTAGTGTAATAGTATAGCTATAATAATTTTAAAATTATTTTTTTATTTAATAATACCCGTAAGCGGTAGACTTTTAATATAGTTTTTATTTAATTAAATAGTTATAACTTAACTTATTTACATAATTTAGTTCTAGTAGATATATTTTATTTTAATATTAATTTATATAAATTACTTATAAAAATAAATAGTAAATATAATACCTATATGAAATCTATATCTTATTTTATATTTCTTATTTTTTCGAATTAATTTAAATGCTTAAAACATATAATATATATTATGGCATGGACTGGTACGAGTTTAGTATAAATATAATATTAAAACCCCTTTTGGTCGCCCCGAGCCACCACAGTCACACTATTTGTTCGATTAATATATAAAAATATAAACTAATATATACGATATTATAGAATACTTATAATAATTATTAATAATAAAAATAAACTATTAATATTTAATTACTACATTATACTTATAGTACTTATTAGAAAAATTAATTTCTAATTTACTATTTATAAATAAATAAAATATATAAACTAAATAATAAAAATATATAAACTAAATAATAAAAATATATAAACTAAATAATAAAAATATATAAACGAAATAATAAAAATATATAAACTAAATAATAAAAATATATAAACTAAATAATAAAAATATACTTTAATAATTATTTTATATTAAAAAATAAATATATTATACTATTACTACTCGTATAAATTTTATAAAATAATAAATTATTTATAATAATAGTGATATCGTCCTATATAAACTAAGAAAGTATATATAATTTTTTAATTAAATACTTTTTATAAATATTAATATATAAGTAGTTATAGAATTAGTAAGAAAAAATATAAACTTTTATAAAAATAACTTAAAAAGATATACTATTAAATTACTTTTTATATAACCTAGAAAAGAATAGTAGAGTCTTTGTTTATTTATTTAATTTATATATTATAAAAAATATATTTACTAGTATATTAGTAGTATTTAAAATAAAAAATAGTATAATTTTAACTAATATTAATATTAAAATATAAATTATATTATATATAAAAAACTATATAAGAGTTATTTATAAATTATAGTAAACTAGATAATACTTATTTTTAAATATATTTGTATATTAATCGAACAAAAAGTGTGGCTGTGGTGGCTCGGGGCGACTAAAAGGGGTTCGAAAAAGGAGGAGTATGTGCATGTCTTTATTAACTTATTTTTAAAATAAAAAGTAAATTAATACTATCTATAAGTTAAAACAATTAGGATTAAATATATATATAATAGGTAAGTAATTAGATAATTTAGTTATATTATTAACCCGTAATTAGAGATAGTATATAAGTCTTAATATTATAATATACCTCTTAGGTAAGCTACGTATTAGTAATAAGCCTATTTAAAAATTTATTAAGGTAAATTTAATTTTTATAATATCTTATTATAAAACGTATAGTATACTTAATTTTTTCTATTAAATGTTTCTTTTATAAATCTAAATACTATTTATTTTTATAGTAAGTCTACGGCTCTAGGTAATTTACTTAGTAAATTATCTATAATAGCTTATTGTATTAGTTTATCCTAAGTACGATTTATTTTTATATTATTTTATAATTAGCTATTATATTTTACTTTAATTAATTATGCCTTTTATATCTAATAAGTAGATAAAGTTATAGGCGTAGTAAATAAATAATAAATTATATAAATAAAAGTAGCTCTATTATACTAGTTAAGAATATTAGCTACGTAACTTATTATTTTCTTCTTTTCTTTTTTTTTCGATATATTAAGTATAAAGGCATATATATACTCCTCCTTTTTTAAAACCCCTTTTAGTCGCCTACACAGCCACTACAGTCACACTCTTTTATTCGATTAATATATATATATATATATATAAATAAATAAATAGAACGTATAAATTAAATTATAAAATAATACTTTAGATATTATTTACACTACTAATAGAATAATTAGGTAGGACTACTTCTAATAGTTTAGTTTATATAAAATAGTTTTTAAAATAGTATAACTAGGGTAATACTATTTTTTATAAATTATAGAGTTAACTTTACGGTATATTAAGTACCTAAAATTATAAAATTATAAAGTACTAATAGGGAAGTATAAGTATAAAAAATTATTTAAACCTATATATAGCTTAGATAAAATACTATCTTTTTATATAATAAAATAAGTACGTATTATTATTAAAAATATAAAAGCCTATTAGTCTTTAAAAAGAAATAAAAGGTTTAGCTATTATAAAAATTATTACTAGTATAAAGCCTTTAGAGAAGCTAAATTACTTTAAAATTAGCCTATATAAGATATTAGATTAAATTACTTTAGTTATATATAAGTTATAATTACTAAATAATATAAAAATATATTTAGTTTTTTATATTACGTTACTACAAAAAGTACTATATATATTTATATATTAATTAAATAAATAGTGTGGCTGTAGTAGCTTAGAGTAACTAAAAGGGGTTTTAAAAAAAGGAGAAGTATATATATACCTTTATACTTAATGTGTTAAAAAAGTTAGATAAGACTAAATTAAAAAAGGTATAGCGCCTTACACTAGTATACTAGCGCGTTTAGTATACCTTTTAAAAAAATATTAAATTAATAAAGTCTAGTATAAATACTATATTTTTTTTAAAAAAAAAATACGTAGAGTACTATCTATATATTTCTCTTTTATCTTATAATTAATAGTATAACTAAACGTTTGTTAAATTAAAAAAAGACTTACTAAAATTATTTTTTTTTTAAAAATCTTAATACTACTATATTATTTTTCTTTAAAGGTCCTAATACTACTTATTTTTTTATTAACACTAACGACGAGATAATCGTAATTAATTTTAAAACGCCTAGTATAGTTAACTAAGCTTTTTCTATATTATTCTTTTACTTAATAATAAGTAATAAAAATACGACTCTAGCAGACGCTTATTAGTATAAGTATTTTATTTATCTAAAAGTAGCTATCCTTATCTATTTAGTAGCTTACGGAGAAGTTAATTATAATTTATTAAATAAAATTTTAGCTATATTTAATAATAAATACTAGCCTAATAAGTTAATTAAATTATTAATAAAAAAGTAGTTAAAGTTATAAATATTAAATTAGTAGTATTAGTAGCAGCGGCTTTAATAGTAGTAGTTTTAATAAGTAAAAATATAAAAGTAGAAGAGGTAAAGTAATATAATATATAGTTTATAATAAAGTTAATAGGTAAAGTAAATATTTTATAGATATAGTAGGTACTCGTTAGTATAAAAAATATAGTAAAGGTGGCAGTAATAATAAAGATAATAATAGAGGTAATAATAAAGGTAATAAATAATAAAGTCTTTAGTAAGTAGAAATACTAAAGTAATTAATATTTAAAAGGTTTAGGGGGGCCTATATATAGTTTCTTTAGTGCGTAAGCTAGGTAGACAGGTAAGTATATTTAGTATCGCAGTTAACTATCTTTATAAATAAAAAAAAATTTATAATTATAAATAAAAATATTAATTATTATTAAACGCTATACTACCTGTATATATATAGGCAGAGTAAAAAGTAATAGGAATAAATATAACCTCTCTTTTATATAAAAATAAAGTTAAAAAAGTAACCGACAGGTTATAATAGTAGTTATCGGCTAGAAAATACTATAAAATACTAAATCTATAGTCTATAAGACTAATATATATATAAAAAAGTAGTAATAAAAAATTAATAGTATTATAAATTACTAAATAGTTAATAGACGGAACTGTTATAAAATTAAATAATTAAATAGTAATAAAAGAGGGAAACTATAAAATAAAATATAGAATCCTAAAAAAAAAATTTTAATTATTTTAAGAAACTAGAGGAGTTCTAGCTAAGCTAATTTTATAAAAAAAGCTAATAAAAATAGGGAATTTACCTTTAAAACGTCTAGTAGGAATTTATAAAAATTATTATTATTAGTAAAAGTATAAATATTAACTAAAACACCTACTAATAGTTTTTTTTTAAAATTATTTTATTAATCTACAGACTTAAGCTCTGCTTTTTTTTAATTTAATTTTTTTTAAAAAAGTTCTAACTAATAATTTTTTTTTTTTTTTTACTTATTAAAAAAAAATTTATTTTTAAAAACGCGTTAGCTTAGTACGGGTTGCTATTAATTTATTTAAATTTTATTTTTACTTTTTTTTTATAGTAGTAGGTTTGGCTTAATTTTTAGCTTATAAATAATTAATAGATTATATTAGAGGTTATAAGTTTATAAATATATAATATTTAAGGATACGTACTATTAAAAATTAATATTTTATTTATATTATAAAAACTATAGATATTACAATAGATATAGATTTTATAAGCTAACTTTTTAGAAGTATTATAAGAAAAAACTATATAAAATATATTAAGCCTAAAATAGCAAGAGCAGGATATAGTTAAAAACTTATAATAATTAATTTTATTAGTAAAAGTAGTACGTTTAAAAGTTTTATATAAAAATATAGAGGGCTATAATAATACTAAGCTTAGTAGAGTTTATTTTATTAATATAGCCTAGCTCTAGACTCTAGGTAAACTTTAAGCTATAAAAAAAAGTAGTATTATAGCTACTACGCTGTAATAATATTATAAAAATAATAATAATTTTAATAAGAATCTATCCGGTCTCGATAGAGACCTAAAGGTTTTAGAGTTATAAGAAAATAATTAATATAAAATATTTTATTTTATTTAGTTATATACTAAACTATTTATTTTTATTACTCTAAATCTGCTAGCTATTATTATTACGTTAAAAGTATTTAGGCTAGAAAAGCCCTAAAGCTTTTTATATTCTTTACCTATTTTATACCTATACTAGTATACTCTATTACCTCTTTAATAAAGCTTAGATAGTTTTTTATATTTACTTTTATATTTAGTAACCGCTTTTATATACTTAAGATAACATTCTTATTATACTGCTAGTTCTTTTTTAACTTACTTATATTTATTAGTTTTAGTTATTACTATTGCCTTTATAAAATAACTTATTATATACCTTTAGTAACTAGTGTATATCTATAAGTAATAAGCTAATTAGCTCTTTTTTATATAATATAGGTAGATTACGACGTAATAGCTACCTTATTTATAATCTTAAGCTTTTAAGGACCTTATCTATTACGTAATAGTTATTTTTACTTATTAATTATTATATATTTATAGTACTATAGTACCGCGTATAATACTAAATATTATTAGTAATTACTACGCCTAGTACGGGTCGTAATAGTTTAGTTATAATATTAGTTTATTTTATAAATATTATATACTCTACAGTACCTTTTATAGTACTTTTTATAATATTTAACGTAAGCCTATATTATACTTTATAAATATTATATACTTTACAACGCCTAGCGTAAACCTATATATATACTTTTAAGTTTATTTTATAGTATTAGGAGCACGCCTTTTAAATATATAATTATAGGAGTACTATATTATAGTTAGTAAAATAATATTTTATATATCGTACTATATACCGTAAATATAGTATATTAATATTTTTTTTATAAATACCTACTTAGTATTAATTATAATAGTAAATATATAAGTATAAGTTAATATAAAGTAATAAATTACTAGGCTATAAAACTATTAAGTACTATTAAGTAATTATTAGGCGGCGTGGCACAGTAGGCATATGCCTAAAAATACTAAAATTTCTTAAATTTTTAAGATCTTCTTATATATTAGGGGTTCGATTTCTTTTACTATTATAGTGTTCTTTAAACGCGCCTATTTTACTAGTAAAAAAGCAGAGTTTTTAGAAGTATAACGTACTATTAAGAAATTAATATAAAACTATAAAAAAGCTAAAATCCCTTATATAGAATACGTTATATTTAAAAGTATAAGTAAAATATTTAGGCTAAAATTACTATCTAGAGTTAGATAAAATAAAAATCTATATTTAAATAGGCCTAGCGGAGTAAACTAGTCTTAATTAGGTAATAGATTAGTAGTTTAGTATAACTATTTAGTAAATAATAACCTAAAAAATCTAGGAGTTAAAGAGCTAATTCTAGTTTATTTAGGAGATAAAGCACTTTTCTTAAATAGTTAGGTAGCCTAAATAATAAGCTTATTTTTTAAAAAAAAAAAAAAAAAAAAAAAAAAAATAAATTTTAATTTTTTTTTTTAAAAAAAAATAATTTTTTTAAATAAAATTTTTTTAATTTTTTTTAATTTAATTTTTTTTTTTAATAAAATAAAAAAAAAAAAAAAAAAAAAAAAAATAAAATAATAAAATAAATTTTATATTAAAAAAAAAAAAAAAAAAAAAAATAAAAAAAAAAA